>JAAAKL020012570.1:0-12956 GCA_010016065.2 Carybdea cf. marsupialis auct. non (Linnaeus, 1758)
TTAGAGCCCAAGGCACAGATTTTCCTTCACCGTGTTTTGAGAAAATGTAACGATGATGCCCTTGTGCAATGCACACTCCTTCATTCGGACTGCGTTCATAGAACAATCCCATGTGAATGGGAGGGGTAGTATTTTCATTTCACGATGCTATTTTGAACGACACGTGGGAGGAAGCCATGCGCAAAATGTTGCCAATGTCAATGATATAAATCTCCCGAATCTCGCACAATTAACATTTAACCTTTCTTTGATCATAAATACTTGGTTTTGACGGCACGGGAGGTGCAATTACTTCGGATTATCTGCTATCAACAAATGACAAGGGTCCTTAGATATGTGGTATACTGACAAAATTAAAAACTGAATACCTGTGAAATCGTGCAAACCAGGGCCAAGAAAAACTTACATAACTTTAGTATCGTATTAACGATATTACACCATTCGTAAAAGTGACGAAGCAAAGCGCAAAATAGCACAAACCCATCTATTGTTGTGTAATGTCATATTAGCTATGACGCAACACCAAAGGCGATTTGACCTCGCAAGTTTGAAGCTGTTGTGCTAACTCTGTCGTTTGCCGGTAGATACAGTCTGCGTGCCTTTTGAATGTTTCACCACCGCACGTATGATACCTGCGTTGCCTTCTGCTATCGAACTAACGGAAGGAGTGTCCACATTCAACACTCAGATCAACGAGCTAGAAGCTATTTTCAGGTTCTTACTCTTGGTTGGAGGTTGAGACTGCTCTGTAGGCGATCGCCTTCTTTTGGGGATTTTTCAGTCGAAATTGAAAAGACACGAGAAAAATAAGGTCGCGGTGAGTGTTTCAGCCCCAATACAATATCAAGCATCCCTTGGGTACTGAGTTAAATATAAATTGATGACATTCAGAAGCAGAGCAAATACTCCATTGCTAAACAATACCAGAGCAGTAAAGGGTAAGAGTGAAACAAGTAATGTATTGATGAACAAACAGCAGAGACAAGGATTCTCTGTGTAGTAAATGTAATGTACACAGATATTCGTGACTATCTTGACAGGAAATTACACAAACACACACATCAGCAGATCGACTGTGGCGAGTTATAATAAGATTCCTCTACTGAAGGAAGCTCTGTAACAAAAATAAAGTAAGTGCCAACAGACTTATCTGAGGAACCACAAAATTTGCTGGGAAGGGTTAGGATATTTCTGTGTCGGTTCTTTTCCTCCAGCGAAATGCAGACTGCAAATATAGGTGTGTTGGTTGACACTAAGCTTTGTTCGGCCCTCACGAGAATTAGCTGCAACTAGCGCTGACAATTCTGTCAATTTCTGCCTGGCTTGGGAAAAGAGACGAAAATCCCCTTCTTTCATTTCATCCCGATCAAAGTGTCTTGAGTCTATGACACACTTACCGTAGCAGCAGTGTTTGTGGGCCATGGCTATGAAACTTTGAATCTTAAAGAATACTAAACACACAAGAAGATAACACGTGCGACTCTGTGCACGATTGCTTTGTTTTGAAGTCTGTTCTTGCCCGGTGTTTCAGATAACGAGTGGTGTAATATCTATTTTTAGAAACAAAAGCTTAAATGGGTTTGTGCTATTAGATTACATACGACTTAAGCATGTAAAAGTTAACGAAATAAAGGAAAGTTATCGTCGGAATATTACCTTCTCTGTGATAGAATCCAGTGACGATGTCGCTTCGTCATATACTAGAATTGGAGGATCTTTTAGAATTGCTCTTGCAATAGCAACACGTTGCTTCTCTCCTCCAGATAATTTAAGTCCACGTTCACCGACTGGAGTCTCGTATCCCTGAGGCATTTGAAGGATTGCATCGTGAAGATCGGCCATCTTTGCAGCACGAAATACTTCCTCCGCAGTGGCGTCAACTCGTCCATAGTTGATATTATAAAAAATACTGTTATGAAACAACACTTGATCCTAAAAGGACAATATTAGATGGGGTATCAATTTCGTTGCAACTCCCTGCGTGTTAACAATTTATTTTACTAGAAATGTTCTCGGCCCTTAACTATCGTGTAAAAATATCGCTTTGGCCCACGAAAAGTGCTACATTTCCTTAAAGGTCAAACCTTTATTACTATTAACACGCTGAATTACGATTCTTACTATTTCCTTCACGCATACGAAATACGCTCTACCAATTGCAAAATTATGACCAAATTGTTGAGAAATGATTTGTAAACATGACACCTGAACAGAGGCTGCTAGTATGCAGACAATAGACAATATCATGTCTTTGGGTATACCGTTAAAGTTGACAAGAAATTCCAAACGTCATATCTAAAATATTGTTGTATGACGATTTTAAATCAAACTTTCGGAGCATTCTGAACAAGAACTTCATCTTCTTTGGGGAAAATTCTAAATATATACACGAAGTGTAAAAATTATGACTTCTTAACATTTATCGATTGATTGGAACAATTTTTTGACTCTGTTTTGAACAGCTTCAAAGGAACTTCAACTATACAATACCGAATATGTTGCTACCCTTGGCCGTTATCAGTTATTCTTAGCAATTGTTACTAGAATCATAGCTTCGTTTTCACTACCCCTTGTTCCTTACTTCGCATCAATTATTTCCTGTGCAGTAGTCATTTCTGTGGCACCATTTTTGCTTTTAAATATAGTCCTTTCTTTTCTTCCTACAAAATCAGGTTTGGTTTGAGCTGAACTGAGACGAATGCTCTATTTGCTAGCACTCTCTACGATTACGCGGTATATGAGGGTCTACTCCTTTACAACAGACGTCTGTATTAGAACTCAGAGCTTTTCAGCGTCATTCAAATCATAACTATTTATATCGCATAATTTTGATTTATTATTACATTTCAAGGTCTTCACAACGAAACCCAACCATTCCAAATCGGTTGCATAATTCTTTGATATACCAAGATTTCTAATTTTCGGTATAAATGTGAGCGCATTTCTATTCCCTAATCACTGATCTTCACATATTCCACACTTTATACCTGCCATGCACGACGATCATAATAATACTTGGAATCACACTTCAGAACGGTAAACAAACTGTATAGTCTTCTGAATATAATGTTTCTGAGATTCACAATTTGTATAAATAATATTGCATAAATAATAACTTTTTACACCACGAGTCCGTTCCGATGTGGAATTTGTCCTGCCATATCCCTCGGATCTAAGCATTGGTTATTTCATTACGTCACAGTGTTACCATCAATTAGTGCTTTCCCTTTCATAGTATCTCGATGATAAAGGGTGGCATCATAGTCTTACGTGATGTGAAGCACATATTATCTTATCTACAAAAAATCTATTGTTAATTACTTAATTCAAATCCATAAGACACAGAGGGCTAAGTAGTACTTTCATGATTCAACACGTAGTTGAGAATCCAACCTGACATATACGAAGAAATCCTATCAATATTGGCGCATCAGATATGTCCTGCATCTCAAGGCTAATGTTGTAGATTATATGGGGAACGTGGGCACACTAATCTCTAAAATAGACAGGATCGAGCAATCCCATTGTTTCCAACAGCGAAAAAGCGTGGCCACGATTATCAGTCCCCAGAAGTTAAAATAGCGCGGGAAGGTCCGCGATATTAGGTAATATTGTTTATACGCTTTGCTTGATGGGAACTAAAATGGCGTCCAACGATTGACCTCGCTTTGAGACGGAAGATGCTCTATATAGTGCTTGTTCGAGATGAAAACAAACGTTCCTGTTAGCTGGAAAGCTATAGAAATATAGAAAATAATTTACTTGCCTGTGGAACAATGCCAATATTCCTCCTCAAACTATCTAAAGTTAGGTCACGGATGTCTTTTCCTGCCAGCAATATTCGTCCGTCATCAGGGTCGTAAAATCGGAAAAGTAAACGGACAATTGTTGATTTCCTAGTCAAAACAAAGGAAATGCGGGTTAAAGGATGGTAACAAGTGGCATTGTGAGCGAGAGGTGGGTGGGGTTTGTTTAGTCTGTAAAAATGCTGACTATTTTTGGCATAAACGAAGAAAGTGGTGGCAAAAGTCATGTGAAGCTAAATGTTAAAAAATACTTAGCTTTAAGCAATAAAAGGATGCTGGGGCAATCACAGGACCAGCATTTGAAATAACATCGATGTTTGCATTATGTGTTCTCAAACATTAAATCAACTTTATTGCACTACACTATACGTAAAATTTAATATTTCTGTCATGTTTCGTCACAGGCCTTTAGCCTTTACAACAGACTCTTGGTACCCGGTGCTCCTTGATTGAAACATTAAAACTAAGCACTACGTTGCATATGACAACTATGGTAACAAAATGCTGAAACACAGAGAATGTGACTGAAGACACGAAATTCACAAAACTGTAATTGTAACAGTACCCTGATCCACTTCCTCCAACCAAAGCCGTTTTCTTGCCAGACTGAACAGATAGTGACATTCCATTAAGAATCTTTTTCTCTGGTAGGTACCCAAAGGTCACGTCTTCGAAAGTGATTTGTGCATTTGGGTCTCCAGGCAACATCAGGTGAGGGAAAGCTGTTGGTTTCTCCTACAAAAAGCATGAGGTGTCAAAAGTAGTAGGAAGTTTCTGCAATTTACTCACTGACGAGTAGATTGAAGTCAGGTGTTCAATTGCCCTACTCTCAACCTCTCCCCTGAAACGTATGTTACCTTCTCATGTGATACGAATAAAACTAACGCCTAATCAATTTCAGCATAGTTCTGGCAATGATTCTGAGTGACATGGCTTATCAACCGACAACAGCTTGGTCTAAAAAGAATTAATAGCGATAACTGCGGTTGATTCTCCAAGCGTCAGGTGACGTTTTTATTATCATGGTTGCCCCAGTATCTATCCTACTAACAGAAGGCAGAATTGAAATTCAGCCCTTTGTGGAAGTTCGCCTTCCTTGCAGGGAGGGGTAGACACAAGGCACTCTACCATTGATAATAAGAAACTGAGTGAACTAGGTTCCTAAAATTGCCTGCGGTTATTTGCCTACTTGCACATTTCTGGCGTCTATGCTACTCCATCATTTCTCTGCTTACTTGTACGCCTTTCATACCTACTTGCAAATGTTTAACATTTGCTCAACTAAATCATTTCTTTAATTACTTGCACATCTCCAATATTTTAGTGACGAACATACTAAAATATATAGTACAATGACTAAACAACGTATACTACCACTGGCTAGTAATGCTCTTAGTGCCGTGCCGCAAAGTACATAAATTTAACCCTCCAACCCCAATTTCTTCCCTTTACGTAATGAACAGTGTAGGGTGATAGCTCAGCAAAAATACCAACATGGATGCCCCATTTAAATTCCACATTATACGATCCTAGTCAATCAGTGGCAACAACGAACTCCTTTTCTAGTGAATACTTCCACGTCGGTGGTTGAGGGTGGGTGCCAATGTTGTCCAACTTCAAAAGTTCACCACGTTCAAAGTACTAAGTTAGTAACGGTACTTATTTTACAAACCTCGGAATAATGCAAGGACAAGACACCATGTCAGCTACTAGAAATTGTGCCTCCGAGCATCGATTGTCAAGCAAGGTTAAGTGTGAGTTAAGTGAATGAGGTTGCTCAAAAGTTATATGTCCTAACGACATCGAGGGTAGAAACGGAAAATCACAAAGCCATTTCGCCCAGCCATTAACAGCAACGGGGTGGCCAAGCATTTCAGTCTCCCTCCTGTAATAAAAGAAGCCTCATAAGGCACAAAGATTGTAAAATCTCCATAATAGTTGGTTGTGTTCAACTGAGACCCAAAAACTTTCAATACCCTTTTATACAAGAGCGATTCTAGCGTCCGCTCTGAGTCACTGCATTGCATTAACTGAAGTGTATTGGATGTTCCTTACCTTAATAGAACTCTGAACACGAAGGAGATCAAAGAGATTCTGCATATCAATCAAGGCCTGCCTAAGATCTCGATAAACTGAGCCAAGAAAATTCAACGGTATCGAGAGTTGAAAAAGTAAGCCATTAACCATGACTAAGTCACCGACTGTCATAGTGCCTGAGTCGAGAAAAAGTAACATAAAAAGAGTGAAGACTAGTCATACTTGTCAATAATCTCTCCCTCCCTACCCCAAACGTTACATCACTGTTATGAAGACCCACTCTACATCATATATCAGATAATAAGTAATCATATGAGAACAAGGTCTGCAGCTAACTGATAACTCTATAGGGTATTAATAGCGGTGGTGGGGGTGGGGTAGGGAAGCAAATAGGTATATTGAAAGTTTCATTTAGTCTTATGACACTACCAATATTTCAAGGGTCTTTCAAAGGGCAATGCTTCCTAGTTTCCTTCCTATGCTATCGACCCATACGGGAAACGCATGGTGATACTAAAATCAAAAGAATTAAGAGGAGTCACCAAGACCATTCGCAACAGTCGACATTTTCGAGTATAAATTCTCGCATTTGATGTCTCCTAAATGTTTGCAGCGACTTCAGGAAACCGACACTTCTTTCAGATAACGCTTCGTCTATTTCTGATTTCCTCATGTCTATTGGAATTATACTTGAATATAATTGGAATATTTCTAAAAGACCTGAGGAAGTCAGAAATAGACGAAATGTTGTCTGAAATGTAGTTTCCTTTGTGGCGTATAATTCTTTATTGTTTGTCGGTCTATTTACTACCTTGTCAGAGCCAAAACACGTCTTACAAAGTTGCGAAATCAACTGTAAACCAGCTCACCGCCAAACGTTGGTGAGTACCTTGCTTCTCAAAGGATAGAGTGATTACTTAAATCATTCAAGCACAAGTACTTGCACCCCCGCCCTGTAATCTTAGGGCCACGATCAATTAACTTACAATCAACACTGGTGTACAAATAAACATTACAATGCAGATCATCAAAGTATCAACGACTGTGCCATCATATCCATATTATACGTAGGTTTTACGAAACTAGCTCGTGTGAATTTCAAAACTCGGTTACCTAATAATTAAGAATAAAACAACGATCTAGTTTCGCCTAAACGGACATGGATAATAACAATTTTACAGCTGCATTTCCCCCGTTATTCACAATCATGTGTAAACATGGTACTACTTGTTCTTGTGTAAACAAAAGTGAGGAACATGGACACCGCCTTAATGTGTCACATGATTATCACATCTGCAGACAAATGCTAATCAAATCATGAAAGCCATCTGCACAATATATACGCTACGTCTTGATGAATCTTCATTAGCTCATCAATCTAAACTGACATTGAAAACAATCTCACATTGTATTCATTTAGAAAAAGTAACTCGTCAACCCTATCAAAGCATACGTGGTCATCGTTACTAGCCTGCACTGTTAATCTTTACTTCAGACGATAGGACTCGCTCACTACGTGGAAGTTAATTATTTAAATGAAAACCTATTAGCTATGAGCATTTCCATGTGATCATGCGATTTTACTTCTAAATCCATACGCATTAAGAAGGGCGTAAAAGCATACCTGCTGCAATGCCCTTGCCAGCTAAGAGCATAATCAGGGTTAACGATGTTGAAAATATAAAGTTTTGTCCAAAGTTAAGGAAAGCTAGTGACGTTGTAGTCTTTAAAGAAGATTCCTCATATTTCTTCAACAGAAGGTCATACTGATTTGCTTCGTATTTCTCATTGTTAAAGTACTGTAAGAAGAGGAATGGATAAAAGCATTATCATTTATATAAGCACTTTGCGTTAACAGCTCATTTATTATATCTTACTCAACCAATGCCTTTCTGGCTGCTAATAAATTCGTCGAAAAGAAGAACCGTTCAGTGCAAGGCCAGTAATATAAACGCTTATACGAGTCTTCCACTGATAGGGAGAAAACATTTCTAGACGCGAGTATCAGCAAAAACCCTGAGAAACCGTTTCTTTAGTATAACATTCATCAAGTTTGTACATTGTTCCTACTTGATAAAGCTGCCATCACGAACAAGCGTCCCTTGGAATACTCTATAATCTTCAAAAAACCCACTCTGGAATCTGTTTCGTCTCAAATAACCCTACCGCTACTGCTTTATAATTTCAACAAACCCTTTCCTTTAAAAAAGCCGCATAATCCCAGTACCACGTAGAAATGCCATCTTTCACGTCGCAAATATATCGAAGACTTGGGTATACCTTGCTGATCAAGGACTGTACCAAAAATAAACTTGCATGAAATTATTAGAATGTTATGTAAAGTGAAACAAGAAAACTCTACTCATTTCATTACAGTGAAAGCGGTCAATAACAGTCATATTTTTGAGCATATTTAGTGTGACAAAGTACGTTGATATCCTCTCAACAAAACTGCAGTTTTGGGTTTCTATAGTTGCAGGGGCACCACTGAAGGAATATTTCAGAGCACTTGGGCAAAGGCTAATCATACACATCGTAATAAACCTTTCCTCCAAAAGTATCCAGTCACGCCGAGCGAAATGAGTGTATTCAATTCGGATTTATCTATCAGCAGACTCACCTTAACGGTTTCATAGTTTATTAGAGAATCGATTGCTCTTGTCCCAGCCTCGTTATCTGCCTGATTCATTCGTATTCGAAACTTTGTCCTGAAAGGTAACCAAAAAGGCATCAACGTGTTAACTAATGATACTGAATGTACTTATTTCTTCCTTTTCCTTCTTCTTTCTTATTCTTCTGCCATAGCATAAGACTAAATCAATATAGTATAAAGAGTCCCGCGGATAATTGGAGTAAAGTGCCTGTCAAAAGGCCTAAGAACAATGGTCACTTGAAAGGGTAAGAGTATCAACAATCTTTACTGATCCAGACACTAGCAACCCGACAGGAATTCGAAACGAAGGACGTTGGTTCGTAGTAAAACTCGCCAACTTCTCCGCTACAGTGGTTCCGAAATACTCTAAGGCCGGTGATTTAATACGGGGGCGTCTAAATAAAACTTTCAGAGACTAAACCGTAGAAGGTGGCAAATGCTACAAAGTTGACCTAGGATAATATGTTAGCTATACGTAACGTATTGCGCTCCCCATCCGTTCCCAAATCCCCATATTATTGAACTTTTAAAGAAAATGCTACACAAGATATCCAATATTTTCATAACAACAGTTTACGCTCACATTAACTTTGGTTCATTTATCATTTTTCACTTCCAGCTTCCCTGCGATTCTAAAAACACAAATATTATATTTCTACATAAGCAGCACTTCCCCCTTTTTCCTTCAAAATCTGATAAAGAAACAAATTCGTTACTCTTCTGCGTCTCAAGTCAAAACGTCATCCAATACTGAATAAAGAAACCAGAAAAGCTTGTCGAAGGAAATAGGATGGGATTTGTTTATTTCTTTCACTACTTAACACCAATTAACAGTGGAGACGAGGTGTATTTTTATTCCTACCTATTCCTTTCAAGGGATTCACTACTAACAGCTAAAGAGAGTGCAATAGTTAGTATCAGAATCCTGCACAACAAGGAGTACCAAATCAGTGTACCTTGAAGAGAGTGGGCATCTAAAGAAACGCCTTTAACAGGTAACAGCTAAGCTCCGGGAAAATAAAACATCTCAGACAAAGTTATCTTACCTCCACTGGGTTATGCCAATCGTAAATGCAGCATAAGCTCCTATGCAACCAAGTGCTGTTAAACTGAAGGGAAGGCCACATTGCCAAGCCTTGGATTAGAAAAATAGCCGCAGATTAATGATGTGACTTCTAACACAATCTAACTTAGACATGTCATGAATAAATAACTCCTAATACATGACAACAGACATCCTTAAAAAGACCACGCGGGAAACAGATCACACAGGTGACTATCCAGCCTTATGGCATGGCAGCATGTTGCCTCATAATCTCATACCTTTGCCTCACGTTTGGTTAACACAAAAAACATAGGAAAATGCAATGAATGACAGATTGGAAAACAAGCGTGCCATAAAATACCAAAATTGTGCTTTGTAGCTATCGTGGTAAAACATTGCGACAAACTACGTACAAATATCTAAATAAAAAATCTACTTTATCTGATAACGGTCCTTCTCGTCATTAAAAGAGGCTTTTCCTAATGTTTAAAAGAACAACAAGAGTACAACAAAGTGACAATTTGAAAGTAAATGTTTTAATCTAACACACCTTACAATTGTAATAGTACAAAATCTGAAAATAGTAAAATGTAAATTCAAAACTTTGGAAGTGCTTGAATTCAGTAAATGATAGAAAAACGGTCACACACCGTAAATGTACTGTTACGGCTTATGTACACATGTAGTAAGCCACAATGAGAATAACTGTCACGCTTAGTACAGATATTCATGCTTTGCCAAACAATTAAACATGTTTTCATGTCATTGTTAAGTAAGTCAACTAAAACAATTTTAAGTTATAACACAAATGTAAAGATCAGATGAGGCATGTGATACTTACCAGGATACCGCTCACAAGAGATACTTCGAATATAGTTGGAACTATGTTGAACACGAGGGCACTTAAGAAGAAGGTGATTCCCCTGAGAGATAGCAAATAGTAACAAGTATTATATACAAGCGAAGGACGTATAAAATATTTGTACTACGATAGCTACTGGCAAACTACACAAAATTTTATATCAATCCATATCCTTATTATTACACAACACAAAATCATTGACAATAATAGCGATGAAAGAGGTCATCCTTCCGTGGATAGCTTCAGTTCAAGAGGGTCAGGGTTCGATTCCTTCAAGGGCCATTGATGACGTCAGTACGGGCATCCAGTCCTTAAGTGCTCTGTCCTAGTAACAAGTCTCATATACATGGGTACAACCTTAGCCCCTTTCAAGGTGGGCACACCGTGTGAAAACAAGGGGGAAAATAACAATGTTATTAAATGTGTCCTTAATCTTGCAAAAGCGCCGGGAAAAACCAACTTAAGGCATGATTTTCGCAAAGTAATGAAAGCATTGTAGACGTATGTCTCTCTTGATAATAAACATGCTTATTGGCATTCTTCACTTGCTTACTATTCTAGGTTATTTCAGGAAATCACAATGGAGAAAAGTATGTGAACGATTCAGGAATGAAGAGAGAGAGGGTTGAAAATAATATCTAAAAATTAGTAAGAAATATGAAGAAATATTACGGGAGTCTGCTGAATCAATTTGCCATATCTCAATAGAGTAACGTGCCTCAATATGGTGACTCTATAAATTCTCACTCATTCCAAATCTTAATAGTAACATTTTTCGTTTATTTGCGAGTTTTTAAAGTATTGAAGTAGTTTTATATTATCCATGGGTATGCCATTGTAGTATATTACATGTTTAAATAATGTGCTTGCAGGTCGATACAGGTCTACATCTTATATTTACACGGTTGCCGCAAGGCAGATGATGAAACGCATGCATGACACAATGATACCAATCCGTCTATAAAAGCCAGTCGATTTCATTTCATCAAGATATTAATGAATTCTTTAATTATTTCTCAGAGATGATCAAAGTGATGGTCAATATTCTGTATAGACAATATTATGCGTGTGTTGGCTGTTTTTGTGACGAGGAGAAGGAAATGGAACATTCAGTCTTATCAACACTGGAGGAAACTGTAATGAAGACTATGATAAAATGTCAAACCAAAGCAAGAGCTGGGAACGTTACGCTGTATTGACCTGCAAGCACATTATTTAAACATCTAATATACTACAATGGCATACCCATGGATAATATAAACTACTTCAATACTTTAAAAATTCTCAAATAAATGAGAAACATTACAATTAAGATATGAACTGAATGAAAGTTTACAGAGGCACGTTACTCTATTGAGATATGCCAAATTGATCCAACAGACTCCCTTAATATTTCTTCATATTTCTAACTAATTGTTAGATATTGTTTTCAACCCTCTCTTTCTTCATTCCTGATAAAGGAAATCCCTACATATAATAAGAGACGTCTCATGTAATCCTTAAAGATACTTCTACTAGAAACCCTTTTACATGTTAAGGAGCATAACAAATCTTCACTAGATGCCCTGATGTCCGTCTTGGAATGGCTTTGCAATGGCTATTGTAGGTAAGCTTTGGTCTATGGGTTAGTACTCATGTCACTATATACCATAACGTGGGGCAGAAAAAATAACAATGGGTCTTTATCATTTAACTAAGATCAGAAGCTAACTGTGTCACACAAATGACTTGTCTTTCATTAAAATGTGAGAATGCTTCAATAACTAAACGTATAGCCATTTCTATTGTCTTTACACCAGACTAACTTCCCTTACAAAACTAATACTGATTACATAAATAATACCTTGTTCCTCGATCTATTGCTTTTGAAAGCATACCAGTTTGCCTTCCCAAGTGATAACTGAGATCCAATGAGTGTAAATGATAAAAGGTTCTCTTGGCCATTCGACGTATTGAACTTTGGGCTACTTTGGCAAAAACTGCATTCCGAAGTTCATTGAAGATTGCTGCACCTGCACGTGCTGCACCATCTATGACCAAAGTAACAAAAGAAATATTACAATAAGCAAACTGAAAATACTTATCAAAGGATTATTAAACAGTTAGTTAATGCTAAGATGAGCTACTCAATGGATTATCTAGAATGAGGAATGAAGATCTCTCTATATAATGAAGACAAACCATAGACCTGCTGCTACTGCTGCTGATGATGATGGTCCTGCTGTTGTCAATGATGATGGTAATGGTGATGCTGATGAATATGGACATGCTGATGGTGGTGGTGATGATGATGATGATGGTAATGATAATGGTGATGACAATGGTGATGACAATGGTGATGATGATGGTGATGATGATAATGATGATGGTGTTGATGACAATGATGATAATCATGATGGTGCTGCTGCTCCTGCTGATAATAACCATGATGCTGGTGAATATGCACATGCTGATGATGGTGGCGATAATGATGATGATGATGATGGTAATGATGATGGTGATGACGATGGTGATGATAGTGGTGATATTGGTGATGATGGTCATGATGATAAT
>JAAAKL020012571.1:0-12956 GCA_010016065.2 Carybdea cf. marsupialis auct. non (Linnaeus, 1758)
ACTCTCTGATACTATGCTGATGTACTCTCTGATACTATGCTAATTTACTCTCAGATACTATGCTAATGTACTCTCAGATACTATGCTAATGTACTCTCAGATACTATGCTAATGTACTCTCAGATACTATGCTGATGTACTCTCAGATATTATGCTAATGTACCCTCTGATAATATGCTAATTTAATCTCAGATACTATGCTAATGTCATCTGAGAGACGAGCTGAAGCGTTATCGTTAAACTCTTGTTCACTGAGTACTCTAAGTAAGTCAGTAACTTTGATTAACAAATTTCCCGCCCTTAACTGTTTTTCTTTTCGCAAAGATAATACTTGTGGTAGTTAAGGTGTCTCTTGAACGGCATGCCCTGATGTTGCTTATATGCAATTGAGTACCGGTGTCATTATTGCTGAGGTAGCGACATTACGACTTCATCAGCTAGTTACAGTAACCCCTCCCCTGGTCACCAAATTGCCTAGAGCTGGATGTCAAGAATACTCTGGTGAGGTAAGCCGAGCTAATGTGCCGACTAGAGAAATAGAACATGATATTATCCGGGCTCACCCAGCTCACTTGGTAGAATGCACATCGCGAATAAGTGGGTCACGGATTCGAATCCCGTTGGCTAGTTATTTTTGCATTCTCTGATATATTTCCAAAGATGTACAACAATACGAAAATAGATTTGGATGCATGAAAAACGATGTCGCGTACTTCTTCAATTCATCTCGTACCACCTGTGATATGCACCCCTATGGTTGTTGCCTTGATCATATAGCCTATTGGATCCATGAATTCCATAGCTGGATTTAAACGTTTGTAAGCCCTTCAACACATAAGGTGTCCGCTTTTGTCGAGCAGAACTGACCATGGTAATATCATCCATGGGTACATTAAATACAACACGTGACCCTCTCATGACAAGTACCGCGATAGAGCGCTAACCCTTCAATGTATATAGCAAAAACCACCAGCCGCACGAATAACTTTGAAAGGTAAAGGGCATAATGCGGACCGGAAATACAACTTCTTTAATTACTAATAAATCCTTTTTCAAGACTTTATCCTTAAGTAGGGAAAAGGGACACAGAACTCAGCGGTATTAAATCCACAAACGCTTACTAAAACACCGAAATTGCACACTTCATTTTACGGTCACAGAAAATTCCAAGGATGCAGTTAACCAGCATTTATCTGCGTCTGATTAAATTATGTTAGCTTCGAACTCGGTTCTATCTGGAGAAAAACCCTGCGGTCCCTTGAACAATACGCACTTATAATTTACTCTTCACATCTCGATCTTTTTTCTGGTTCCCCAGGAGTCCGAGAAATTGAGAGGTTACAATTCTAAAACATTTGCAGTCTGATGCAGTGGGAAAAGTGAGGAGTGGGTGGGGCTTTCACACATTTGCAGCCGAGTGCTACAGGAAGTGAGTAACCATACAAGAAGGGTTCAGATGTTATATCGTAATTTGACATCATAGATATGAGGAAGCCTTGATATTTCTGCCAAATTTCGCAAATACAGAGTGCAGGACTGACCTAGCAATAGAAACATTTGGTCGTCAAAAGGTAAGACATGGTGTACATGAAAATACTCAAGGAGCTGGGGACAATGCCACTACAATGCTCCTTTATCATCCCAACAGTATCCAGAAGGACGGCTAGCCAAAGCAAAGTGACCACACGTCTCGGTTTTGCACCTCAGTACTCTTCCTCGCTACTTTCTCGAGACCCCAAATAATACCTGTTTCCATTTTAACAGTAATGTAATATTGTAATGTATTTACGGGGCAGAACCCCATCACGAAAGGTGAATATTAGAAATAAAATAAAATAATGATAAGAGTAACAATAGTCATTTTTAACTCACAATTTCTTTTCACTCACACTCGCATATAACAGGCTTGTTGGATTGAGAATGACAAGTTTCTAGTTCACAAAGGAAAGACAAGAAGAACAAAAAACAACCCCTCCTTAACATAAATAAATAAATATCAGTAGATATATAATGAAAATGGTACACAGGCGACTTCTTGTCACGCCTACAGAAAATGTGATAAGTATGATGTATGATGCAACATATTATTTTGTTCATGAGATGTTCTCTTTGTTTTATTTCTACCTTGTTAATCAGATGCACAAATGACCTACTCTCTGTCGCAATTCCTCACGTAGCACTCATTGACAAGTTAACAAAATGGACGTTATAAGTAGCACTTAAACCACGAGACAAATCCGAGTATTTTATTGATCTTCTTTGATAATCTGTTGATAAATTAGTTTCAAAGTCCACAGGCCATATAATGATGAGTCTTTCTTTACGATAACATCGATTCGTAAATCCAGACCAGATATAATTGATGGTAATTGATAATTCGCAGTGCTACAATACATCGTAATTTCTTTCATAGATACACGAAGAACATCAGCAATTATTCGTGAAACTGAATCGTGTCGCCAATTGTACCTTCCTTCATTAATATAGAGTGGGGAACTAGAAAATATGTTCAGTGTTCAGGCATGAAAACCCGGATGCACTGTAAGGCAGATGAAGATTCTCAAGCGTGGATAATGTATGATTTAGGTAACGGGTGGTAAAGTTGTAAAAATTTTGCGGCAATAGAATTAGTGATCTTTGCCATGCCTTTCTATGACCATTATATTGGATGTATTTAGGTTTCGTCGCTTCATAAACACGTTTTATATCAATAACATATCCTACAACCTACCACACATATGGCTACCAACACTATCGGGGAAAACACAAGAAACACAAAATCAGCATGGCGCCACTTATGCAACAAGTTCGATCCCTACTTCCTCGGGAGTCCGCAATCAAGCAATATAAGTCAGCAAATAGTCCAAGTCCAACAGCCTGAAGGTGGGAGAAGTATCTCTCGAAAAGTAGCTCCGAAAAAGACTACGTCTCATAACGTGACAAAAATCTAAAATCAAAGTTTTATATCTGTTTCGTCGTCATGTTGAAGCTTCTTTCTCATTATTACTTGACACTAAACAAATTTCGTCCAAACGTCAACCAAGTTGGCATTTCTAACTATTTACAAAAGAAATTGTGGTATTTTGAGGTCAACTCAGGTTTAATACCAGTATTATTGATATCAGACTGTCATGTGCCATGATATCCTAGGTAAAAGATAATACTGGTGTAATTTTAATTTATGTTTTGGATGCAACGGCAGAGAATCGATTTTGTTTAGAAGCTCTTTTGTAGTATCTAGCAAAACCTGTTCGTGCTTTATATTGTACATTTCGAAATTAAAATAGTGACCAAGATAACGAAACTGGTATGATCTTTACGTTTAAAAAATAATTTCGGTAAAACCTCTTTTGACGCGGTATTGGAATTAATCAAACCAAATGACTGTCATTCGTCAACACGTATAGCTCTGTGACTCCAAGTACACCAAGTCAAAAAGGCATTTAATAAAATTTGATTTTCGTGTTCCTGGCCTTTTATTACACACGCATCATTGCAATCATCTTTCAAAACTTTAACGTCATTTATTTCATTATTCTATTGTTAATAATAACAGTAATAGTAACAATAGTGAAAATGATGATGATGATGATGGTTCTAAATACATTTTGGCAGCCTAACTCGCAGTAACTGCAATAATCTACTTTAAACTTGCAGCACCATACTTTAACGCGACTTCAATGTGACAAACAAAAATCTATACCGCGTGTACTTGCATTAAATTTATTATAATACTCACTGATTTCAGTGATGAAGGCCTTAACTCTACAATTAATTCCATTCCAAGTAAATACTACACTCTTGAAATCAAATGCGTACGTACTACAGATGATCTCTCCATTTAGAAGGTACAGTAGAGATTTCCTCCAAATTTACATCTTTCCATTCTCAGCGTTTGTCAGTTATGACTGTTAGTAGTATAGCAGACGCATTTACACTAGGATTGTCTTATAGCTGTACAAAAGTCATGGATAAGTTCTTTAAATCGAGGTTAATTACTTCCCCCTTTCTTAAATTGCAAATTCAACACACTCATGTCTGATATTTAGAATCGATCTAAAAATTTAAAAGAGATAAGAGATCGTGCCACAATTTTACCCATTATGATCGATTAATGGCAAGCGCTTAATTAAAGCCGCGATTCTTGCATTTCACTTTCTTTCATGATAAGACAAAAGAGATCCACAATTGGCTTATTGGGATTCGAAAATCGACTCTTTCATATTCAGTTCCAATATGTGAGTGTACATAGGGAACTTAACAAGATAAGGTCATTAAGTACCTTATTTTTCCTTTGTTTGTCGAATATTTCATATGTTTACAACATGCTTCAAACATTCCATGTGCAGTGTTCACGTCCCTCGCATCAAAAACCTAAAGAAAACGTAAAAAATAGCTTTAGATAGCGATTTTCCAAGCAAACTTTTACCGAAACGGCACAATAAGTTGTTAAATGCGCTGCCTGTACGGTACATGATGTCTACACTAGAACAAGTGAACAAATACAAATTTTATAAAGATTACTTGGTATATATCCACAGTTAATTCATACGGTGCAGATACTTAGTTAAATGAAAACAAATCAAAAGGTGCCGGGATTCTTCTAACCATTGATGTCTTGTGTTCTGGGATCATTTGAACTTATATGACCACAACAAGAGCCAACTAGGTATTCATCAGGGTCGTTATAGTTCAGCTACTACCATTGGCGGTCTTGGAGGGTGCGGGGCCCATGACGTCATGAAAGGCAAACGGTGTATTTTCACGTTTTCACTTACTTCCACAAGACTAACATGGGCAGTTAGACACATACTATTTTTGTAGCATTGAAACGCGCTCCCTGAAAGTGCGGGGTCTCCCACCATGGCCCTCCCGGCCTCCCCCTATAATCGCCACTGGCTGCGACTGCACCATTTCCCAGATCAAATACCAAAGTTCCATTTTTTCTAGTCATGTTGAAACTTGTGGTAAATTTCAAATATCAAGTAAAAATACGTAAAAATTAAATAACCTAGAATTGGAAACGGAGCAAAAATAACAAGAAATTTCTGACAATTATCCAAACAGGAAAGAAGAAATTCTAGAAATTTCTTTGTGAACATCACATTAACAAGGTATAAACAAGGGCTTGATAAAGCATGCCATTTCCATGAAAACATGGGTAGGGAAAGGAAAAATCCCGAGGCACGACTATCACAGTCTGTGTGAATACAAAAGCATAGTGCAGGAGCGTGACTAGGGAGCCTCAACCCACAACTTTTCGTGATACAGTATTTTGAATTCTTTCCCGACATTGTCTCTGAATTAGCCCGTAAAAGCATGCCTCTATACCTTATCAGATCTCAATCCGCTAAGCATAAATGGCGAGCGTTTTTTCATGATCTCCATTCTCGGATTTGCGAAAAATATATAAACGTCATTTGAAAAAATTAACAAGAAGCCAAACAGTAAAATACCATGCCCTCAAAGACAGGTGCACAAAATTGTAGGAATATTATGTAACAATTGTGGCGGTAGCAACTCATAGAGCATAGGTACAAAAAGTAAAAATGTATTCAATCCCCGAAATTAAAAGTAGATACGAGGGAGGTAGTCCGTAAATTGGTCATAAATAAAATTAAGAACGACACTACCTTATGGCAAAATGTGGTAAACAAAGCCGATTTTAATTGTCCTGGACGTTTGGGGGCGTGAAAGAAGTGTTAAAGACAATGCTGCTGTGCAGCGGATGGTCACTGGCGTCATGAAAAGAATTACATTTATTCATAAAAAATACAGGTCTTTGACGAACACTTTATGGCATGCTTTTCGTACTGCAAACCTTGATGAGACTAGCTGAGCTTCTCACTCGTGCAATCTGATACACATATGCCCCCTACGTAGGAGAGAAACTTTCTTCCCCATGAAATTGGCTCCAAATTTAGGCTCAGCTGATTAAGGAGATGCTGTTGCTCACGCCCCTCCTATATTGAGGGAAAATAACTGTTCTCTAACGGATACAAAATCGTACTGGAATCCAATTCGAATTCAAGTGAACTATGACACTGTCAACATTATGGTGGATTCCGTAAGGTGCTTGTGGCAAAGGATTATCGTATCGATTATCGGAAAGTGCATAGGTACGGTAAGAAAGTTGCTTTCGAGCCTCTCTCTCCGAATGAGGTGTTTCGAAACTAATTATCCTACCATACAGAAGCACAAATGAGTGATTCGATCGGTTACCGTATGCTTGCATTAAGGACTTGTACAATATGTTATGTTACTTGTACTGACATAACTTCTTTAATTAACGGCCTTTGAAAGAGAAATATAAACATGAAAAAACGCACGAGTTGGATTTCGTCCCGGAGCGGAAAACATTGTAGTGTTGGTAATGCAGTTAAGGGAGGTCTCTGTTACTATATTTCGAAGACTGCCTTTGTTTTTCTTCTGTTAGAATACTGGGCTAACTAGTATGCCCGGCAAGCAGCTCTTAAACTTCTGATTCATCCTCCTATAGATCTGAAATGTATGCTATGACCCATAGATCTTACACCATACATAATATAATATGCATATACGGAATTAAGCACTTAACAGAGAGCTCCACTGTGAGCCAGACGTAGCTGATGACTCGTTTAGCTGTGAATGCAATGTCCATTGAACACGAGTAGTTCTTGTTGTCTTTAATACGCTTAACTAGACATAAACGAGACGGTACTTTCAATATACCTGAAGTTTATTCCACTGAATTCTTCCTATACATCTCGGGGCATTTCTCCAAGCAAGTTTTGCACCAAAGATTAGTTCCTTTTCCTCAAGTTCATAAGTTCCACTTTCATTGATTTCTTGAAGTACTTGCTGAAGTCTTTTTTCGTGTGCTGACGTATTGTTTCTACGGAAGGGAAATATTATATTATTAAATCCTTGCAGAAATTCAACCTTCAAAAACAGTGCTGGCGAATACTTCGATTTCTGGAAATAAATCATCACTTTCCACGTTTGCATCGGGTGATTCAATATTAAAGCACCGAATGCAATGAAGTAAATTTGTACACCCTGGAAAAACGAATTAATGTACAACCTACCAAAATAACAAACTGTGAAACCAAAGCTCAACGATTGCCACATACCTACATCAAAACGTAAGCACTTGCAACTATGAATGCAGTTTTCAGCCCTGTGTTTCATTTCTTTTTTTATTTCAAAACCGTGAATTAAAGACCAAGACAGGATAATTTCACCAGGGTTCTCACGATAAGCAATCTTACCCCTCAGTAATTTCTTCACATGGATCACGAGTCTCTCTCTACTTCGTGACAAGAATCTTTACTCTGCCAACAGCGTATTAGCAATGCAGCATGGAGCTTAATCTATTCTGAGCTGTAAAAAGTCAGACCTTTCATCTACTGCCACTTTTACTCCGCCCCAAACTAGAGACACACCTGCTTGAAATCAAACATTAGGATTTATAGGTTCCACGGTGCAGCACATTGCCAGTGAGCAAAAAAACATTAAGCTCAGTCCTTCTCTTCATCATTGGATTAAAGTCTGTCTCAAAAAAAACCCACGTAGACTCAATATCCCGCTTTTGGGGCATACTACTTTTGGTAAAACCAGCATTTCTTAAATCAGTGCAGACTTAAGATTTTTTTTTATCATAAACAAAAATCAAACCTTTTGATGGACGTATAGTACTGGTTTATAAAATCTATTGCTTGAACTTTCACTTCCTCCTTTGGACGTGGCATCCCGTATGGACGTTTCTCTGATGCTTCTCCTCCATATGGCTGTAGTAGAGATCCCATACATCTTGTTGAAGTACAGTTTGTTGTCTGCAGAACAAAAAAGCAAGTTAAAATTCTCAAATCCAGCTCCAAGAGATAGTCCGATCCTTCTTAATTATGACAAATAATACATAATCCTAAGGGTATAAAATAAATAAATCAAACAAATAAATAATTAATTCTACAGAGTTGATCTTTCCGGGCTGTATAAATCATTGGAAAAATGCAGGTAATCCTCATAAGGTTTTCTGCATTTCTCCTTAAGTAAAGCGATCTAAGTCCCCTAGACGGTTGAAAATGTCAATAATTGCAAATTTGTTAAAAGGCTGTATAAATGCATTCCTGTGTTAACATCAAATGATAATTTCATTGCCTCATTACACTCTCATTAGTTTTCTTCATACAAGGAAAAAGTGAAATTAAACATACCCTAATAAAAACAAGAAAATGCAAAAACTGATTCTCTGACTTGAAAAACAAGAGTACACCAAGTTCCAATTACAACCATGCCAAAAACAACCTCTAGGAAAACAAGATTTTTTGTGTCTAATGATGGATTATCCTTTTTATGTACACTCCTTCTCCATCTTTCTTGTGAAGAAAAGCTGATTTGTTATTTGTGAGTATAGAAGGCCACCTACATTACAAGTTGAGTTACACTCAATGGGCAAGACACATTCTATCTGACATTCGTTTGTCATTACCAGTTCCAGACCTGGTGATTTTTCATGTTACCCATTGACTCTTTAACATAATACTATGACTGGAATATGTGGATGCTAACTCATTTTAAATCTCCGAGGACCTATACACAACAGGCTCAGTGGTGACAAAAGTGGAGAGCTTAAGGTATTTTTATGGGCACTTTAAATAAAATTGAGTAACACTTAAAATGAAACAAAAGTATATTTTCCAGATTTGTAGTTTTGGCACTTGCAACTTATTCCTTCCAGCACCCACATTGCACTCAAGTCGCACCTACAAATGTTTATGCATCATCAAATCCCAAATGTAAATCCTTGGCTTGGAAACAATTGTGAGAATTTTTAGGTTGGCTAAATATACATGGTAGTTACTTATATTCTGGATTTACATATACTTTTCTGTGCTGAGAAATTTCATAAGTAACAACGCAGTGTGTTAAAATTATTTCTTCTCTTTCCTTGATATAATATTTATTTAACATAGTTTGCAAAATAAGGAAAAACACTGTTGCATCTAAGGTAATAGCATCTGATGCTAGATTACTATCAGCACTGAGGACCACATGCTTACGCCTGAAATGAGCAAACTATTACATAGGAGGTTTGGTAACAAGGCTCACTCAAATATACTATGCATTATTCAATGATCATCCATTCATGCACTTGCCACATTACCTTAAATGAACAAATTAGGCATTCATATATTAGTAATACATCATTGAACAATTAAGAAAATACATTGCTGTGGTTGATAGTATAGGGAAACATAGAAAATCATTGATACTGAAGTAGCTGGTTATATAATAGCAGGAGAACAAGACATAAACTGATAATAAGTTGAAACAGGGGCTACTGAGGATTTGGTCCATGGCAAAAGGTGTTGAAATGTGACATTGAAATTTAAATTTTTGTTAGCCTTGATTTAATGTTTTACTTGCACATTGTTGTTATAATATGAAAGTTTGTTGCTCTGATAACTTCGTTAACATTCTTGGCTTGATTCTAGTTTACTGTTCACTCAGCAAATAATTTTTCCACAGGTTATGGGCCCAGACACGCAACTGGAAACATGAGGGTGGCAAGCCATATGCTTGGTGCAACCGGACCATCAAGGTTACCATGTTGTGGATCATGGATGGTAAGCAAGGTAGATCAACACCTGGATGCTCACATTCAGGGGGGATGTTAGAAGTTGATCATTGTGACATCACCTTCCTGTAATGAATGTTCACATTGTGTAGGTTGATGCCATTGTGTAGTCATGGTATCACAGGCTGTATTGACTGATGAATGTGGTATGCCTACAGATGCACTCTCAGGAGAGCAAGCCTTTGTAGTGTAGTGGCTAGCACACTGGACTGCAGTACAGAAGGCAGTGGATCGAAACGCGGCACATGCATCAGTTTTTCAATAAAAGGTTGCCATTATACCAGTAGCTGTTGGAGCTTTGGGAGCAGTGTCTAAGAATAAGAGAAAGTGGGAGGAGAAATTGGGTCTCAAGACAAAAAACAATGTTATTCAGAAGACTGCATTGTTTGACACTTCAAAGATACTGCCAAAAGTCCTGCAAAACTGGTGTGCACTGTCTGTGAGGAAGGGGGAAAGTGGGGAAAACAGGGAAAAAATGGAGAGTCTGTGGCATGTAAAAGCTGGTTATGTACAGCTATCATAGACTACCATTGCCAGTAAAATATCTAAACCAAGATTAGTACATGTATAACAACATCAATAATAAAAGTTTAAAAACCCATTTATTTATTGATGAAGAAAAGCAATACAGTCAGATACTCACTGCTGGTAGGCATATCCACACCACTTATGATATATACTGTGACTTAAGTTTTTAAATAAGCAATGGGCAAAACAAGACAAAACAGAAACAACAAACAACAACAAAACAAAATCAAAACAACCAAGTTATAGTATCATAATAGTCTAGCAAGTCAACTAACAATTATTTAAGTTACCAAATCAACAGGATTTGGCCAGTCCTTATCTCTTTTGAGAAAAATTAAATAGGTTGTGCACATTCCTCAACCTATTATAATTTTCATACAAGACAAACTGAATTGTTGATTTTCAATATGTCAATCATGTCAATGAAACATTTGCTTTCTGGAAATATCCCTCCAATGCTGTTCATGCTAAGGTTTATTAACTGAACTTTGCAATCCTTGCTTAGCTGACAGCATAAAAGTCTGTATTTTTTAAAATTTCTTGGCATAATCAAATGAAAACTTTGCTTCAAAGCCCAAAGTCAGTTCAACAATAAAGAGGATGCTGTTCCATTGGATAATCAAATCTGGGTGAGAGCCAATAAAATTGGTAGAGAAAGTAAGCCTGCAACATCACAGTATACAGAATGTATTTTTATAAAAATATATCAACTACAATGGAACCCTTGCATATACTAGGTATGTTGGACTGTGAATTATACAACTTTTCTAGTTCACAAAGAAAAAGACAAACAAAAACAACAACAACAACAAAATACTCTCTTTAAAAATTCCAACATAATACAATTTGTAAACATGTAATAAAAATGATAATGATAATTAAAACTTCTTAAATTTATTTCCCTTTCTACAATTACATAACAGGATACTCGCTACAATAGGTATATCCATTGCTAATTATGATATGTAGCTTACATAAATGTCTTACATACAACAGCAACAGTAACAACAACAACAACAACAAAAACAAAAAGCAAAAAACAGAGTTAAAAAAACATTTTTTAAAAACTTTAATGCCACTTGTTTGTTTGTTCCATTGAAAACATTCTCACTGTTGTCGCCCAGCAAGCTCATTGGGGACAGTAAGATTTCTAGGTGGATTTACAAAGAAATAATAACAACTACAACAACAGACAAAAGATTAATAAAATCAAGAATATAAAGAAAGTACACCCACATTTTAAAAATAATCCAAAATCACTGGGTCAGTCCAATGCTTATCTCTTCTACAACATAGATAATATGATGAGCATAAGGCCACTTCTGTAAATTTTCTTAACATTTGGTTGCTGTCCAGTTCGTAGTTCTTTAATAATGCTTCAAATCTGACTATGTTGGTTTAGTAAACCCAAGGGATGATATTTCTACTGTGAGTAAATCTATATTCTTTCTAGAATCAATTAAATCATGTCAGAGATCCTTGTACTTCTTGACTTTGTAACAATAATTTCTAAAGCTCATTTATTTATGGTAAGGAAAAGCAATACAGTTGGATACTCACTAATGGTAGGCATACACAAACTGCTTATGATAAAAACCTTAACATTAGTAAAAAACAACAAGTGAAAATAGTACCTCCTCACACAATATTGCGGCAATATAAGCTGTTTTTTTACTTTACATCATCTATCTAAGCAAATATAAATATCTGATCAATACTGTTACCTAATATTTTCAATGAAAACAACACAAGGGGTAAAACCTAACTATTCCCTAACTACATGGCCAGTTGCAGTGTTGCACATAAAACTTGTATAGGTGAAGATGAATGAACTGATATGATGAAACATTTTGCAATTGCTCATAAAAAGCATTGACAAACAAATGTCATTTCTTGAGAACTATAAATGCTCAACACCTGGTTTAAAGGATATCATTTGTGATGTGTATGAGTCATTCTTCCTAAATAGAGTACAAAATGAATATGATATGAAAAATGGTGGCACACCAGGCTGGTACAACAACAACTCATGAAATTTATTGAATATGTTACTACCAACCAGGTCATTTCATGCACACTTTTCTTGGCAACAATTACTTTCCCATGTCAAAAATATCTGTACTTCTAGGCATCTAAGAAAAATATTGTACAAGTGTCAAAAAAGTGAGAGGGGGGGGGCAAATAATATTAACTCCTGCTTTTCTATTTTTAAGATGCTACAGTTTGTGCCATAAATGTTGAGAGAAATGGTTCAGCTGTTAAGGAATACCAGTAGGCCTATACCTCTTAAATAGAGTGGTATGATAAACAATGCTCCCATTAGACCAGTTTTGCTATATGGATAAGAAACATGGAGCATGGTGCAGCATTTGAAGCAGACCATAGTGATATGTGACTGGAGAATGCCGAGGGATACCATGGGAGTCACCTAGAGAGATTGCATCAGCAGTGTAGATGTGGTAGAGAGATGTGGATTAGAAGAGATCGGAAAGCTGTTGGAACAGAGGAGACTAAGTTGGGTTGGACATGTGTTGCGACATGAAGAGGAAAAACTTATGTAAGGGCGGCGGTGAAGCAAGGCGTGACAGGAAGGCACAATACAATTTGCTGTTAGTTTTTAGCACAGTTCCAGTGTATATATCAAATAAAAAAGTGATCACAGTATCCGATGGCACAACTGGGCGATATCTGCTGAACTCTACGAACGAATCCCTACATGTACAGTAGATCCAGCGATGATGCTGACTTCAGCCGATCACAACTGATTAAACCAGTCGAGGACTACTGTATATATGCCATGCTAAAACAT
>JAAAKL020012572.1:0-12955 GCA_010016065.2 Carybdea cf. marsupialis auct. non (Linnaeus, 1758)
GCTTTATTAGTGGATGTTTGCTTTATTAGTGGATGTTTTGATTTGTTAGTGGATGTTTGCTTTATTAGTGGATGTTTTGATTTGTTAGTGGATGTTTGCTTTATTACTGGATGTTTGCTTTATTAGTGGATGTTTGCTTTATAAGTGGATATTTGCTTTATTAGTGGATGTTTGCTTTATAAGTGGATGTTTTGCTTTGTTAGTGGATGTTTGCTTTATTAGTGGATGTTTGCTTTATTAGTGGATGTTTGCTTTATTAGTGGATATTTGCTTTATTAGTGGATGTTTTGATTTGTTAGTGGATGTTTGCTTTATTAGTGGATATTTGCTTTATTAGTGGATGTTTGCTTTATTAGTGGATGTTTTGATTTGTTAGTGGATGTTTGCTTTATTAGTGGATGTTTGCTTTATTAGTGGATGTTTGCTTTATAAGTGGATATTTGCTTTATTAGTGGATGCTTGCTTTATTAGTGGATGTTTTGCTTTGTTAGGGGATGTTTTGCTTTATAAGGGGATGTTTGCTTTATTAGTGGATGTTTGCTGTATTAGTGGATGTTTGCTTTGTTAATGGATATTTGCTTTATAAGGGGATGTTTGCTGTGTTAGTGGATGTTTTCGGTTTTAGTAGATGTTTGCGGTATTAAGAAATGTTTGCTGCATTAGTGAATGTTTGCTCTATTGAAGAGAGTTTTTAATGTACTTCTTGCGCTTGCTGTGTATGTGACATGAAGATCTTAGTGGATCCAATACTATATTTTGATGATCAAAGGCATCGATATGAAGAAAGGTGGAAAACTATCTTAAGGAAGAAATATTATAGAGTTGAGTTTTCTGTTTACGTTTTGTTTCTTTGTTACTAGGTGATATAACAGAGAAGGGTCACAGAAAAAAAAGAGCGAAACTCATCGGTCCTTTCCTTATTCGAGGTGAGCAATGCTGATTTGCTATCTCAAGCAAGGTTTTGCCCCACCTTCTCATTATAATACTTTAATCGGTATTAGCCTACACGGTCCTTTCTTTTGTGGTATTACAGTATATTTTGTTACGTTTCGTTTTGTTATGTTATGTTTTACTGTAGTGTACTACATCTTTGTATCTTATTTTACTGTAATTTTTTAATACTATTGTTGCTTTATTTTTTTAACCTTTTAACTATTTTTGCTTCTTAAGTTTATTTCAGCTTTACCTATACGAATCCATTTTATCGAATCGTAAAAATTTCATGTTGACCTGATTCCCTGCGCTTCTTAATTGTTGATTATTTATTTTATCCACACTATTGGTTTTCGAAAACCTGTTTGCTTCATTTGCTACTCTGCATGCTATGGTGCTGTTGCAATAACGTCTCCTTTTCCTTTCATATTTTGCAAGTGAAGTGTAGCCTAATCAGACCCCCGCATCTCTTTCGCTTTTGAACCGCTTCTCAAGGGTTAAGTAAACCTTGAGTTTACCCCAAGGCGAGATCGAACCGATAGCTTCGAATACACGTGAAGCGACGATAATACTGGAACGAGACAATAAACATCGATATCTCAAAAAGACTGGATCAAACTTCTCATTGTTTCCAAGAGCGAAAAGATTGGTCACGAATAGTAGCCCCCAGAAGTTAAAATAGCGCGGGATGGTCTGCAGTGTTACGTAACATTGTTTATAAGCTTGTTTGGCGTTCAACGACTGACCTCGCTTTTTGTCGGAAGATGCTTGATACAGTGGTTTTAAGAGATCAGTGACAATAACTGACAAAATTTAGACAGTTTCTCTAGTAAATAAGTATTTAATAAACGAATGACAAAAACAGGTGTGAAAATATTATTCAAATGGAAATATAGACATGTATTGTAAACAATTAATAGCCATAGGTTAACCACGTGTTAAAAAAACTGCGGATTAAGTAGTCGAGGATTAACGGGATTCCGCTGTATTGGTGGTCAGTTTTCCTGTATCCTTTTTCAGAATATTCCCTTGCAAAGGATGTTTATGATGAAGGTCCTCGCTTAATTGTACAGCAGTACGAAAAAATTGCGGATGCAGCGTCATGTTCCTAGTTTCTCGTATTTATTTTAAATTATGGTACTTACGTGATTTGACTTTTTGACGTTTTGTTTATCCAACATTTGTTCCTATGGCAGTGGCACTACCTAGGATAATGAACTGGTATGGAAAATCATTAAACATTAGACAAGAAATCAGGCTAAACGGAAAAGTAGCACTAAATTGTATAAAGTATAGGTGGTGACTTATATTTCCACCGGTCAAGCCGGTCTTCATTAGAGTTTTCCGTTTAGCCTGATTTCTTGTCTAATGTAGTAATCCAGTCTATCATGTAAAGGTTTGTACTAAGTGACACTTTTTTTTTGACCGAAAAGCAATAATTTAACTTGCGTTGCCAGTTATAGGTCTAAAAGTGTGTATCATGTTATTAAACTCGTTATATTTTAGCTGATTTACTCTTGTACAGGGTTTTTAATTTAAACGTTTTAGCAATGAAAATACTTCATCCTTTAAGGGACTTTCACAAAAGGTAGAGAAAAGGAGCATTCGTTTTACCAAATCTAATAGGAGCTAAGGAAATCTCGTTATCTCATTAATAATACTGATAATTAATCATCAAGAATACAAGTTGGAATAAGATATGAAAACTTTAGAAGTAGCGATCGACGTTTTTAAGAACTGTATATATGGCGATATTGTCGAAAGATAGTACGTTAACTGATCCAAGAAAGAAACCTAAAAGCATGCTTGTCATCATTGATAGGGATTGTGTTGATATTTGGAACATTTTTAAAGTAATTTTAATGCCTGTTTAGCTTTGGTCAAAATTAATGTATCAATTTTCCTTCTTCAAGACCTGTTATCTTAGTTTGAGAACTGGTCTTGTGTTGGTGGTGGCCGTTGCTTGGTGATCTGCACAAACTGTTAAAACGCATAACTTGGTAGTGAGGGACTGCATGTACTAACTGTGACGAAATGGTGAAGAACCAGTGGAAGAGATGACACTGTTACTATTGGATGGAACATTTCGGTGTTTTAAAGATATTGAGAAATCTAAGTTTTAAGCTTCATAGGCACATAAAATGAAATATAGTGCCTCTACGGTCGATAACCGTAATGTTTCCAGTGGTCAGAGTCTAGAAATAATGTATTTATCTGACTCTATAATTTCACCTTAGTACTGTAATGGGTAGTTGCCCCGTTATCCAGCCTTTTATAATTTTTCTTTGATCTTGGAAATGCTGTGGCGTTTATAGAGGCTGCTAATAAAGAAGCATCTGGTTGATGAAAGTTGAGGAAAAGGGTATACGGAGATTCGAAAGTGTTAAAGAGAAAAATTTTAAGTAAAAACTAGAACTCAAACAATTTCATTCTTGTTTTAATATCAGTTTTAAGGCTGTGAATTACGCATTCATGTTAATCTGCATTTTTTCTTGATGAGGAAGCAGCCTACAACTGCTTTGGAAAGTCTTCTTTTCTGTTGGGTTTATTGGTAGGCAGATGTTTTTCCAAATCTGCAGAATATTTCAATTTTCCTTGTGTTTCCTTGATAAACATCCTTGTCTATTGATATACCGTCGTTAATATATATATTTTAGATTTCTATCCGCACGAATATGCAGTAATTAGAGGATTGTGATTTTCAAAGTGGACTCGGACGGGTTCCTAAGAACGTAAACCACGTTAAAATGTATATTTAATATTCCTCAGCAGCATACCTTTTTGGCAAGTCTTCGTCTATTTAAATCTACATTAAGGTGACGTGGAGCTTTACGAGGTTATTATAGAAGTGTTGTATCACACGTAATGAAATATAAGTTTTCGAAAACCAAACCAAATGGTAAAAAAGGTCACAAAAGAAGTGTACATACTGGGACTATGGGGTAGAAGGGATATTGAAAACATTTTCGTCCAAAAAACCCTTATTCTTCCTATTATGCCTGCGCTTTATCTACTCTTGTTACAAAATACGGGTGCTTGTTCATGTTGCTGAAATATGGGTTACGCGACTGCATTATTTTTCTCAATAGCTCAAATGTCGGTTTATACATCATAGCATCGTTGCTTCCTATGATACAACGCAATTCACTTGCTTTCTTGTCACTTTTTTGAGTCCACGTCCCCAACGTGTCCGTCAGTAAAATTGACACCCCCTTAGCCCAACTTGCAATAAATTTTAAAATGTGTTTTTCATAATTGCAAGACATTTTATTGTTTTGTAAGGAACTAAGGCCGTATAAATAGAAGATATGAAAATATTTTTGTAAAGATTGTATTTATTAAATATTATAACTTCCCAAGCAATAAAGAGTAATTACGTACCTTTTAGTCAAGGGCATCAGTCTTGCATAAGATCCTCATTGAAACAAGCCTCGTTGTTCTGATTTTAAACTCGTGCAAACTTGCTATTAAACGGCATTGTGTCGTATATGGTAGCAGTTCTAAAGCTAACAAAAATGTAGGTTTTCCTAAGGAGTCCTAATTGCTTGAAAGAGATTACTTAACAGGTATGTACAGGTAGCCTTTGTAAGCCTCCTACTTCAACACCATACACCATTTGAAGATTTTAGAATCCAACAAACTCTAGCCTGGTTTGTTGTGCTTTAACGTTCTATTACGTTTATCTGGTTAAGAGATAATTGGATCCTTGCAATAATCAGATGGAATATGGGAGGAAATATCATGTTATATGAAAATATTAAGTTGATATCACTTCTTGTTTTGCGCAGTGATAAATTTGTATAATCTGAACATAACGAGGTTGATTGACGTCACATTAAACAGAGATACTCTTCTTGCCTAATGAAATGTAGCTAATGGAATGTATTTCCCCTACTTTTTGCACAATGAATTTTTTGGTCGCTTCACTTTTTTAAACCTGACCTCGAACAAGGTTAATCATCTTTTAATTCTCAAAATTAGAGGAAAACTGACTTGTTATCTCATCTAGCATCGATACTGAATGTCTTGCATAGTTGATGTCCTAAATGTGCAAGAGGTACTTGTATGATTAATTCGTGTTTGCTCAAGCAGCAACTTTAGCAGCTAATAACTTTTCTGCGCACCAGTAATCTCTACCCCATGCCTTGCAGGTCTCAGATAAACGCTCACTCTTATACAAATGGAAGATAGATAACAAGAAAACGTAGTCAAACGATTTCTACTAATGCTTGCATATCTGATAGTAACTTATCAATGTGCAAAAGTGCTAATATTGATGGGCGACGTTGATTTTGTCGCACAATTGTTCTATTAGCTGCAAATTACTCGATGACTTATTGTGTGGTGTCGAGCGGACCACCGGCGACTTCCGTTTACTTCTTGAATATTTTGAGTATGATACAGTATAATAAGCTCTGACTTTCTTAACCCCAGTGAAACTTATCGAACAGGCTTCTAAAAGTTTCTTTCTCAAAGGCCCCCTCGCACAGCGCAAACAATGTCACAGCAGCGAGAGAAATTGTCCTTGATTCATTAACGCTTTAGTAGAACCCCAGTTGACGATTTTCAAAGCAAGCCGTCATTTTACAATGTCACACTCATAACTACTATCGAGATTAGAATTTTTAATGTTACTTAAGGTCAACGTTGGGGTGTAAAATAGGGAATTTGAGGGTGGCAGGCAGATATAAATACGTTTAATGAAGCAATTACACGAGGTCCCTTGCCCAAGGAGCACTAAAACAAGACGAACAAATTTGATACCGTTCCATACATTACCATTAAAACCACAGATGTCTGCAGCACAATTTTTATGAGCCGCCTACAAATGACGATATACCGGCGAACTTTGACGCCTACGGTTAACTGTCGGCAGCGCAATTTCTCTTTATTGTAGGTAAAAGCGTATTTTCCTATCCAGCTTACCCAGTGGCCATCCCGAATTCGGGTTTCCTAAATTGAGGTTTTCCCTTTATGAGGTCAAACCGCGAGTCTGACATTACACATTATAGCACTTCAAGAGCGGTTGTCTGATGATACTTTGTAATAGTGTTGGGAAGCGATAGAATGTTACTTATGATGTTTCAGTTGTGTTAAATAGCGGATTCATTATCTCGAAATAAGACACTCTTTAGAGCAGACTGTCAGAAGCCAAGGACTAAAGCTCTCTGAGCTCGATTTATTAAGCTATGCAAGGACCGTTATTCGCGGATTAAGATATCATGTCCTCCGTGACATATTTGATGAAACAAAGATCTACTAAAAGTCAGTATATAATACAACATAATAAAGGTAATTATTTATCAGGGAAAAGCTCGATCTATTGGATGGAACAGTGTCGCTATCAAACACGCTTGTCATTTTCTGCCCAAAAATTGAAAAAGACTGTCGTCTCGAGAATTTAACATGTTGCACGCCAGGAAACTCCATCTTGCTACAGCTTTCTGCCTGACACTTGTCGCAGCAAACTGTTAATTGCGGAAAAGTTAAACAAGTTCAAGTAAGCAGCTGTATCTGGTAGCGGCTGTAAAAACCTTGTAAAAGGTAGCGGCGAAGAATCCCTGTAAGCGGTACTTAGGGACACGCCGCCCACAATACCATAGTCTTTTGTCTGATCATCAGACCCCCTTCAAACTTATCTAAGAAGTTTTTATAGAACCATTGCTACTCGACGATTTATTGTGTTGTTGACCCACTTTTCGTTCATCAATTTCCCGTTACCTACAATCATGGACAATTACAAGTTAAACAATTCTTAAATTCGCACAAAAATGATCTAAACGGTGCAGAACACATGCTCAAGGAAAGGGGCTTTCATTACAGGTTTCTGTCGATCTCCGCGGAACCTCATGGGGCTGTGGTGTAAGCCTTTCCAAAATCGCTGTTTTCAAAATCGACACCTCGGGTTAACGGGGGGAGGCCTTTGTTTACATAAATCAATTACCCCGATTGTAGGTTAAGCTATTCATTTACGGCACTCAGATTTTTAGAAAATCTAGAAATCAAGACTTAACCTTGCGGTAACCTCTTCAGATGGATATGTCTAGTGTTATTTATTTAGAAATTTTGGCAATCTGCCCGTCTGTGAAGCTTGGAGGCGAAGCAAAAAAACCCAATCTAGACCGGTATATTGCACTTCAAAAATAGCGTTGTACTCAGTGTTACGTTTATTCTCTTTTAAACCTAAGAGTGCAAGTTTAGTACTACCAAACGCTATTATAACAAAGAAATTTTGAATGGCAGTTAGGAACGTGTCAACGTCGTTTGTTATATAACGTCATAACCTCTAACTTAAAAATAAACCAATTTCGCTAATCGATCCTTATGTTTAGTGTTTTCAAGCGAAGAGTGAGCCAAGGCTTAAGTTAACAGATTAAGTCCAAGATAAGAGAATGTTTAAATTAACCTCAGCTACCCTTATGAGTACAGACCTAAGCCTATGTTAACCCGGGCAAATAAAAACCATTCATATATAGTATTCTCTAAGTTGAAGATTACTAATTTTTAGATTCCCCTGATTAATTCTATCTTGTAAATTAAAATATAAGAATGCATGTCAATCTACAGCACAACCTTGAGGCCATATTGTGTCACCTTAACTCAACCTCCCTTTTCATCTTAGTGCTGAATATTCTGGCTTAAAAGTCTTATCCCCCCTCTACCCAGGCAACTCTTATTTCTTCCCTGTTTTGGCTTGCAGGGATATGTGTAAAACAGGCGCTCTGTCTAGGTATAAAAGCCAAAGATGACACTAAAAGTATCTAGTTCGACTATCCATGTTCTTATCACGATTCAGTTACATCTCAAGCAGGCATCTCCACAAACTACACTACAACAAACCTTTATACATTGACTACAAACAAAGCAACACTCAACAAAGGAAACACTAATTACAACAGACGGAACAAACACATCAATCATTAGGGAAGAACTCAACACCTAAACACAAATAAGGCTCCCATAACATATGTTCATATGGAGGAGTGAATTGAGCAGTTACCGCAGGGTAACCAAGGGGTAATCTCCGTAGCCTAATTTTTTTAGCCGATCTCTTGTTAAGTCAACCTCTTTTGTATCAACTAGTATATCTATGTCCTAAATGCTCTTTGAAATTGTTGATCTTTATCAACTTCTTCTTAAGGGCGACGTAATTTTTCTTTACTCTATTTCCCAAATCAGATTTGGCAAACATGGTAACTGTGTAACAACATTATGATTTGCTAAATAAATAGCATTATGATCTTTTATCATAAGGTAGGTAATCCCGGGACGATATTTGCTGCATTTTTACATTCATCAACCATGTGTTTGACAGTTAGTGTTTGCAACAAATTTGCAAAAGAAAGCTGAAAGGGTCAGATTATAAAATTGTGCGAAGCGCTAGAAAAACTTAGGGCTCTGAAACAACCGCTTTCTAATGTATGAAGGGGGAAGAAATACGGAAAGATCAGTTAAGAAATATGAGGCTGTGAGAAAAGGGTTATATTTTTTTCCTTCAAAAGCTTATGTTTCCCCTGTTTTTGAAAAATCCCTACTTCTTCCCTCCCCCTCGGGGGCGCTGTTTACCAGAATATTCACCATTGTTTCGTTTGGTTCTTAACTACAGAAAAATCAAGACGCAGCTGACACGAAGACCTTGTAAAACCTCATAAAACCCATTCATATCAACTTAAACAAAGTTATCAAGTCCACGTCATTAATATCAGACTCACTAATAATCAACTTAGTTTTGGATTATTTCTCAATTTAATTTTTCTCTATTTTATATGGCATGCATGTAGACCCAACCCATGTTGATGCCTGTGTTGAATTATAGTATACCACTGAGTTGATAAAAACGGTATAATCGAGTTGCAAATCATGAAAACCAAGACAAAAAAATGGCCCGTATACGTGAAACTGACATTGTTTGCGATTTTTCTCTTTTACTAGAAGAAGAAGTAAATACTGTGACACTCACCAGTGCTTTCTAGTCAGCAGCTCCATGGTTTGATCCTGCATGTGGTAGGGTCATCAGAGGAGGATCGTGGCACTGTTTCGGACCCTAGCTTCCTGACAGTATTCTTGCAATGGCGGGGCCACTTCTTACTAGAGCCCCCTCAACACTGGTGCCGACTGGATCTGTTGTCCATTCATTATTCCAGAATTCTGGAGCCACTTCCCGCTTTAGCCAGATCCAGACGGATGTCTTCTCTGCAGTCTTCTGCACCTCTTCCCTCAGCTGTTTGACTTCCTTTGCAGAAAACCCATCTCCTGCCTGAAGAGGTGCAACACCTTCCTGTTCACATACCCTCTAGCTCCAACTCCAAGGTGTCTGTGACTTGAGGTCTATCCTTGTTCTTCGCATGTCTTGATCAGATTCTCATATCGCTACTCCTGACACTTCAAGATTCGACTCCCACGGAACTGTCCTCTCCAGGAGATGGACAATTTTACGTTTCTCCTCCCAAAATGGCGATATCCGGTCACTGCAGTATTGCCACTATTGGGAATATCATCACCTTGTCAATGTCTGTATCCATCTTCTATATCCCCTCCCATTGCATGTCTACTCGCCTCGCAATTGGAGCCCCTTTCCCTGCCTCAATAAATGCCTCTAGAAAACAAGGTCAAAATGGCCATAGAGAAGTGTTTTGTAGTTTTGTCCAAATGTAGTTAAAGGAAGTAAGAAAGCAGTTCAAATAACCATAAAGTTCGCCTTGGCTCCACATATTGCAGCTCTGTCATATTCATTGCTTCGCGCAACTTAAAGGCTGTTTATTAAAATTAAGCAGTATGTTTCCTCTTGAAGTCGCCAAACACCAGGTCCTTTTGGAAATATGCAATGTGACTCTGATATAGGGCACCACTTGCTCGTATATACTATGCTAAGATAATTTATTATGATAGTTTTCGCATCCTAGGAAGGCCTAGGTTAGCTGCCCATTTCGCTCTTCTGGTATCAATTCACATAAAGAGACAAGTCAACCTTTACGTGGCATGCAGAAAGAATTTTCTGTTTTCTTAGGCCTTTGTCGGTTGATAACAAAGTCCTTGCGGGGACTAATTTTTGAAAACACAACATCGATCAGGTATTCCTAATCCTGATTGACTCTCGACAACAAATCTGGATATGAATTTTGCTCTCAGCCATTGTTATACCATTCTGACCTCGTTATCCGAGGAGGGTTAGTAACTCTAGCATTTCTCTGGTGCTAGGTTTCTGATTAGCAGTATTGAAACATCCATGATTCTGATCTTAACCTTATTTGATGATATTTTCTGTTAATGATCAAAGTTGCAGCAAATTTAGGATGTTCTACATATTTATATTTTAACTGACGGTGCTATAAAATGTATCACATATTTATTCTTTTCTTTTGAAGGCATCAAATGAAGTTGCGAAAGTAATGCCTTCAATCAGCAGCAAAGATTTGTCGACAGCTCTTCTTCGAGTCAATGAAGCAAGTAAGAGTGAGCTCATGTCAAATTAATTGTTGATAGTATATCTCACGATGTATTGAGGCAAATATATGACCAGATTTAGAAAGCATCAGTTACCATAGAGAAAGCAGTTTATTGCCTTGATGAACAAACATCAGAATCAACTACTAGTGAAGAATTGACTCGCAAGACACCATGATATTCTTCAATGCTTACAGCTTACAAGGAGTCATCACAGACGATTTTAAGACAGAAAAGAGCTTTACCTCTTATGCAAAATGTGCTCATCTAAATAGACATGATTCCTAGTGAAAACGCAAAATTGACCAATACAGTTAATTTAACATTCGATTCTAAAGGTTGTTCAGCTTGCTTGCTACATTTTGACAACAACTTATTTAACCCTATTTTGGTGGATAAGGGGTTTTTGAGTCCACTTTAGAGAATTTTTGCCTTCTATGTACTTTGTGTTAATTTAAGAAACATGAAACTGTCTTAAAATTTTACTTTTGATATGTCTTTCGCGAAAATAACTATATTCTGATAACCAAATTTTTTGCAACTCTGCTCAAATTTTACGTTTGAAAAATTGCTTTTGGCTGAAGAATCTTCAAAGTCATATTGCCTGTTAAAGCGGTCAGTTTTATTGGACTTACAGTGGTGGAGTTACATACGAAGCCTCGAAAGCCTTCACCCTTTCCCTCCACTAGCAGAATCAGTTGTGAAAAATGCCCAAGTATAATAAAATTAATTTAATAGATTTAATTATATGTGTACCACCAGGATACGGATAAATTTGGGCAACAACTAATATGTATCATTTGCTGAACGGAAAATTCGCTCCGAGCATTTTGCATGGCTCTTCAGAAGTACTTAGCACTCAGTAAACAGTTAGAAACCTTTATACAATCTAAACAGTTTTGGCTGACCAACCGACTTGAATGTTGCACAGCAAAAATTACAATGAATGAAGTAACTTATAGACTTTTTTTGGAATAAATTGATGCACGCTACACAATCAACGGTTTATCTTACATAATACACACCTCAGAAAGAGCAGTGTATAGCACATGACACTACCCAGACACTGTATAGTACATAGTCTATTTTACGCGGGATTTAGGGTCTGGAAATCAGTAGGCCTACACGGTTCACAGTCACATATGTAACATACCATAGATACGGATACAATAATTATATCGTCTTTATGTTAAGGATGGAAACCCCTCGTTTTATAGGGCCTCTGGTGCCAGTGAGGTGACAGGGTAGCAAGAAAAGCTTTCGTCTCTCCACGCTTTTGAAAATATATAACAAAATTTTACTGTTTGAACGCTAGATATAATGCTTTATCAGTCTTCAACGTTTTTGAAAATCGGATTTTATTTGTAGAATATAAATTAGTGAACTACGTGTTGTTACAGAGAATATGTTACATCCATCACGTTTCATTATAATCAATATAATTAGTCATTTATTATTGGTTGTTATAATTATCAATGACACTTTCTCCCCAAGCTTAGTTTCCTCCTCCCCGAAGCCCTGTGATGTAACAAAAATAAGTCCATTCATTGAATTAGGGGCTAGAGGATATATCATACCCGTGCATCTGCATTATGACGTCACTCTTACCCAGCTAACAATTCAGCTTTTAATCTTAGGTGTAGGAAAGAAACATGTTATGTATGGATTAGGGGCTAGAGATTGGATTAGGGGCTATCATGCCCGTGCATCTGCATTATGACGTCACCCTTACCCAGCTAACAATTCAACTTTTAATCCTAGGTGTAGGAAGGAAACATGATATGAATAACATTTGATGATGGTTGGAGTTTTGTTGCAGGACAAACAAGGAAGACATAGTGTAAAGTGATTGAAATGAAAAAAGGGAAAGAAATACAAGTAAGAGACTGACAAAGGCTATGATAAGTTGGCAAGCGGACATAAGACACCTGTCAACCAATGCATGCAACAATGGAAGTTGTACTGTAAAAGATGATGATGATGCTGATGATGATGATGTTGATGTTGATGATTATGATGATGATGATGATGATGTTGATGATGATAATGATGATGATGATGTTGATGATGATGATGATGATGATGATGATGATGATGATGATGATGATGCATACACTTCACTTCACTGTATATGGATTATTAACTTCCTCTTAAATAATGACTGAATGTCAGGAACCAATTTCCCTTTTGCCCCTAAGCAGAATTGTACTTGAAGATGCAAGAGTAGAATAAAGTTGATAAAATCTACTGCAAAAGGGTAAGTTAATACATTCATAAAGATTCAGCCTGCATTTAGGAGATCAACTCCCTGATCCCTTATTTGATTCTTCACGGACTTTTATTACAAGCAGTGAGTTATATAACAATAATCGCTGGCTCATTCAATTTTACTAGATTGGGCAACTAATCGCCGATTACTTACTTACTTACTCATCCCTTAGTCTGGTCGACCGTAGGGGCACTATTGATGACTTGTCAACCACTTCTCTCCAATCGGCACGGTTTTCTGCTTTCCTCATTGCCTCAGGCAGGGTCAGGCCTGTCCACTCTGGGATGTTGTCCTCCCACCGCTTTCTCT
>JAAAKL020012573.1:0-12954 GCA_010016065.2 Carybdea cf. marsupialis auct. non (Linnaeus, 1758)
GAGGCCGAGATCCATGTGGCCGACGGGCCAGGGCACGCGGGCGTTTTCGGGCTCACCGAAAGGCCCCGGACGACGACCGACGCCGTCGGCCGATTCAGGGTTCGCGATCTGCAACCGGGCGGGCGGGTCGATCTGATCGCCCGCAAGCCGGGTTACGTGCCCGAGTCTCTGGTCGTCATGCCGCCGGCCGAGGAGCCGCTCACCCTCGTCCTGACCCGGGCTTCTGAGGTGTCCGGGCAGGTGGTCGACGAAGCCGGGGAACCGATCGTGGAGGCTGCCGTCAGAGTCCACAGTGGCGCCAGACGCGGCGGGTTGAACAGCGACTTGACCGATCTGTTGGGACGATTCGAGATCGCCGGCGTGCGTCCGGGGCATTTGACCCTCTCGGCGGCGGCCCCGGGGTATCAGAGCTACCGCGAGTCCGGTCTCCAGGTGGCGGAGGGCGAAGACCTCGGCGACCTCGAGCTGGTGCTCGAGCGCGGCGCCACCATCGAAGGCCACGTCCTCGGGTCGGACGGCGAGCCGGTCGCCGACGCTCAGGTCGTCGCCCAACCCGCCGGCGTTCGCGGCGCCGCGTCCGCCGACGACTTGAGCGGCGAAGACGGGCGCTACCGTCTCGAGGGCGTCCCCCTGGGCCTGCACACCGTGGTTGCGGAGCACTGGCAGCAAGGCGGGGTCGCCTCCCAGGAGCTCGACGTCCAGCCGGGTACCAACACCCTCGACCTCGAGCTCGGCGGCGGCGTCGAGGTCCGTGGCCTGGTGACCGACGAGACGGGCACCCCCTTGAAGGGAGCTGCTCTGACCCTCGAGAGCTCGCCGCCCCGGTGGAGGTTCAAGCCGCAGGCGGTGAGCGGCGGCGACGGCAGCTTCCTGTTCGAGGGAGTTCGGGAAGGGACCTACGTTCTCCTGGGCGCCAAAGAGGGCTACGCTCGAGGGCGTGGCAAGGAGCTGGTCACGGTCGCTTCGAGTCCGATCTCCGGGCTCCGTGTCGAGCTCGGCGCTGGCGCCACGGTCTCCGGCCAGATCCTGGGTCTGGAGCTCGAAGAGCTGGCGCGGCTGAGGGTGGGCGCCCGGGGCGGGCAATCCGGCTGGCAATCGGGGCAGGTGGACTTCACGGGCCGTTACTCGGTGCCCCACCTCGGGCCCGGCGAGTGGACCGTCTACGCGGACATCAGCAACAGCGGACGCAGCGTTCGGGACCAGATCACGATCGAGGCCGGGGCCTCCGAGGTCAACCTCGACCTCGAGTTCGGCACCGGATACAACCTCGCAGGCGTCGTCCTGAGGGGTGAGGTTCCAGTGCCCGGTCAGGTGGTTCGCGTGCGCAGCTCGCCGATGAGCGGTGCACGGGCGATCACCGACCACCTGGGAGCGTTTCGCCTGGAGGATCTGGAAGCCGGAACCTACTCTCTACAGGTCTCAGGGGCCGGGACACTGCATACCGAGAACGTCGAGATCTCGGGTGACCGGGAGATCACCATCTCCCTCGCCGTCGGACGCATCTCCGGCCAGCTGCGGGACGACCTGGATCAAAGCCCGATCCGCGGCGGCCAGATCATCCTGGAGCCGATCCAGCATGACGCCGAGATCCGGCCGCCCCGGGTCCGCGGCGACAGCGATTCCCATGGTCATTTCGTTCTCGACGGGGTGCCGGAGGGCAGTTGGCGGCTGCTCGCCCGCAAGAGCGGCTATGCCGAGGCCGAAGCCACGGTCGAGGTCGCGGCCGAGGTCGCCGTCGAAGGGCTGGTGATCGAGATGCAGGCCACCGAGGGCGTCAGCTTCGAGGTCGTTCTGGCCTCGGGCCGCATTCCCGGGATCGTGAGCACGGCGGTTCTCGATGCCGCCGGCCGCAGCGTCGCCAGGGGCTCCGCGCATCCGTCGACCGACAGCGGAACGGTGAGGCTCACCGAGGTGCCGGCAGGTCACTGGGAGCTTTCGATCACCGCCGAGGACTCAGCGACCACCCACCTGCCGATCACCGCCCCGGGCCGGCTGGGGCGGATCGAGCTCCAGCCCGGCGGCAGCCTCGAGGTCAGCGTCTCCGATCTCGCCGAGGATGGCACCCGGGCCACTGCTACGCTCCTCGGCCCCGACGGCCGGCCCTATCGCCTCCTGGGATGGGGCAGCCAGATCGTTTCGGAGCACCCGGTCCTCGAGGGCCGCCTGACGGCGAGGCACCTGATGCCAGGACCGTGGCAGGTCACCGTCACCGCCGCCGACGGCAGATCATGGTCGGCGATGGCGAGCGTCAACGCTCACGCCACCACAGAGCTGAGCCTGCCTTGAGGATCTGTCAGGCCTGACCTATCTTGGGCATTGGCCCAAAACCCGAACAAGGCCCGTTTCAATCGGTCGATAGAAACGCAAGAGCGGGCTCAACTCTCGAGCTCCAACGCTTGCAGCGCCGCCTCGCCGCACGCCGGACAGATGCCATGGGAGAATTCCGCCTCCGACCGGTCCCGAACATAGGTCTCGATCTCGGTCCAGCTGCCCTCGTCGTCGCGAATCTTCTTGCATCGGCAGCACATCGGCAGCAAGCCCTCCAAGAGCTGCATCTCCTCCGCCTGCTGACGATGGACCTGCAACAAGCTCAGGTGGGTTCTGACCCGGGCCAGCAGCTCATGCTGGCCGATCGGCTTGATCAGGTAGTCGTTGGCGCCTTTCGACAAACCCGAGATCAGGTCTGCCACCTGATTCTTGGCTGAAAGGAAGATGATCGGCAGCTCTTCCCGCGCCTGGGTCAGCCGAACTTTGCGGCACACCTCATAGCCCGAGATCCGCGGCATCATGACGTCGAGAAGCACCAGGTCCACCGAGTCGGACTCGAGCCGGCGCAAGGCTTCCTCTCCCCCGGAGGCCTCGAGCACCCGATACCCGGCGGTTCGAAGATGGCCCACCAGAACCTGGCGAATCAACGGCTCGTCCTCGACGACCAAGAGGGTGAAGTCCCGCTCGGGAGACGAACCTGGCGGAGGATCCGGTCGTGGCGCGACAATGCCTGAATCTTCTGCGGCTGCGCGCAAGCGAGGGCTGATGAACTCGCCGACCTTGGGTTCGGGCATCTGCTCGGACCGCGGCAAGGTCAAGAAGAAACGCGATCCGGCACCGAGCTCCGAGTCCACCTGTAGCCGGCCACCATGGCGCTCGATAAGCTGACGGCTAATCGCCAGCCCCAGCCCCGCGCCGCCATGTTTGCGCGACAATGAGCCATCGGCTTGCTCGAACGACTCGAAGATCCGCTGCTGGTCTTCGGGCGAGATCCCGATGCCCGTGTCACTCACCGAAAGCTCGACCCACGAGCCATCGGAGCGGGCGGACACCTCCACCCGGCCGCTGTCGGTGAATTTCACCGCGTTGCCGACCAGGTTTTAGAGCACCTGCTGCAAGCGCGCCTCGTCGGCCATCGCCGCCAATCCGGTCGGCACGGAGCTCACCAGCTCGAGAGGCTTCTCCCCGACCAGCGGCCGGGCCAGGGTGAGCACGGCGTGGGTCACGGCATGCAGGTCCACCGGTTCGAGCGCGAGCTCAAATTTGTCGTCACGGAGCTTGGAGAAATCCAGGATATCGTCCACCAGGCTCGCCAGACGATGCCCGCTGGCAGAGATCATCGACAGATCATTCTTCATCGGCTCAGGAAGCTCTCCCCGAGACCCATGCACCAACGCCTCGGCGAGCCCGGTGATGCCGTGCAGCGGCGTGCGCAGCTCGTGGGAGGTGTTGGCCAGGATCTCGTCCTTGAGCTTGTCGACCTCGCGCAGCTGTTGGTTGATCAGGCGCTCGCGCTCGGCCGCCTGACGCTCACGCTGCAGCTCTTCGCGATGAGAGCGGATCCTGACCAGGACCACCGCGGCGAGCGCCAGAGCGTAGAGGCTGTAGGCCCACCAGCTGCGATACCAAGGCGGCAGGATGCGGAAGGTGACCGTGTCTTCACGGCTGACGATGCCGTAGACGTCCCGCGCCTGGACTCGGAAGGTGTAGCGTCCTTCCCAGAGATTGGTGTAGTCCTTGTCGGTCTCGTCGGACCAGGCCGACCAATCACTGTCGAAGCCCTCGAGTCGGGTACGATATCGGGTCTTTCCGGGGGCGTCGAAGCGTGGCGCGGCAAAGGCAAAGCGTAGGGCGTTGTTCTCGAAGGGCCAGACCGGGGCCTCGGGGGGCCGCCCGTCAGGTCCGTCATAGAGGGTCGAGCCGTCCGCGGCCGAGACGCGGCGGATCCAGACCGGATACTCGTCCGTGAAATCGAGGGAAGCTTCGGTCTCCAGCCGGATCAGTCTTTGGGCGGTAGTGATCCACACCGGGCCACCGGATTCGGGAACGACTTGCATGGCTGCGGGACTTTCGTCCCGTCGCAGAGCCGTGGACACGAACGTATATCCGCCTTCCCCGTCCGGATGGGCCACGCCGGAATGCTGACCGCCGGCGATCCAAACGCGACCCAGGTCGTCTTCCGCCAGCTCGATAATGCCGGATAAACCCTGTGGCAAAACCGCGGTCTCGGGGACGAACCGACCGGTTTCGAACCGAAAGAGGCCGTCTCCAAGTGCCGACTGGACCAGGACTTGACCGCCGATGATCGTGGTTTCGAGCCAACCGTCCGGCAGACCCTCGGCCGCACCGAACCGTTGGACGACCCCAGGGTCGGAGGGCGAGGCATCTGCCTCTAGACGCAGAACGCCATCTGATCGGGTCCCGATCCAGAGCCGCCCCTGGTCATCCTCAGCCAGGGAGCGAACCTGGGCTCGAACCGTTTCGAAGCGCCCGCCGTCGCGCCACTCTCCGGTCCCGAGTGTCAGCCGCGCAAGGCCGTCCTCCAGCCCCAGATACAGATGCCTAGGATCTTTCTCGGAGCGGTATAGAACTAAGACGTTGCGGCCCGGAAACTCCCAGATCCTCCGCCCCTGGTCAAGATTGTAGACGCCTTCGAGACATCCTGCCAGCAGACCCTCCCGGGTCGAGACCAGGGACCAGCAAAACTCGGTAATGCCTGGGACAGACACGAAATGCGGTTCAGCGCCCTCGGCCGATTCCAGCACCTGAACCCCCCGCAGGGTGGGCAGATAGATATGTCCCCGATGCCTGACGACATAGGGGGAGCCCCCGGTCAGTCCCATCGTCTGGTCAAAGTATGAGAGCGAAGACTTGACCTCGACACGGGCCAGCCCGTCGTTGAGACCCAGCCAAAGGCCGCCTTGCCGGTCTAAGTAGGTGGCCCAGACCATCTCGCTGTGCAAACCAGAGGCTTTGTCGAGGACGCGGAGCAGACGGCCGTCCCGGTCGATCAGTACCAGGCCGCCGCGTCGCGTTCCGATTGCCAGCACGTCGCCGGGCAAAAGCACGGCGCAATAGGGCTCGAGTCGCGCCAGCATTTCCGTCAAGCTTGGCGCATAGACCTCACACGCTTCTTTCTCCGGCGCACTTTGGCGACAGCGCATCATCCCGTGACGTTTCGTGATGGCAAGAAAGGAATCCGTTCGGTGCGGCACAAGGGCGTAGATCTGTTGTCCGGCGAATAGGGCGCCTCCGGGCGCCAGGCGCAGCGCGTCCCCGTCTAAGTAGAACAACTCCCCGCTTACGGCGTCGGTCACATAGAAGGTGTCGTGTACGGCGAAGCCGTGATGGAAGCCCGTCTCCGGCCGCCACACCTTGATTTTTTCGTCGCGCCAGCGGAAGAGGCGTTCTCTGCTCAGGAAATAGACGCCGTCGGGCAGCGCGTAGGTCTGCCAGACGTCGGTGAAGCCCCGGTCCTCTTCCGGAATGTGCTGGACGAGGGACACGTAGCGCGGCTCCCCGCGCGGGCCAGGGGCCAGATAGCCGATCTCGGCAACGGCCCCGGCGAAGACCCTACTGTCAGAATCGACCGCCAGGGAGCGAACAACGCTGCGATTGGACACGGCGATCGTCCGCCAGGAGACGCCATCGTATTCGAGCACACCTTCGTTACCGACGTAGATGAAGCCCCTGTCATCCTGGGCAACGGCCCAATTCTGATTGTGTCCCCCAGTGTCCTCCGGCGCGAAGCTCCGCATGTAGAAGCGTCCGACCTCGGCGAAGGACGCAGCGGTTTGCGCTGAGATGCTGCCAGGGAACGAGGCCAGGGCGACCATCAGGCCATAGAGCCAGACTGGCGCCATCGGCCGATGGCGATCTCTTCGACTTATCGTCTCTCGCTGAGATACCCTGCGCACGGAAGTCGGCCACGAACCACAAACCACGTTGTCACCTCGATGTTGTTGAGTCGAGCTCGCCCACGTCGACGAGGCCGTGCTCGAAGATCGCGATGCAGGTTCTCGACAGCTCGGGATCCCTGGACGAGTCCCAAACCTCAGCTACAGGGCACATGATACGGCCACAGGAGAAGCCCCTCACAGGCGTCTTGCAGCTGTTGGCCGGCTGTGGGTGGCCGGCTTCCGAGGCTGATGACTCCCTGCATCCGGCCTCCTCCGATCGGTGCGAGCTACGCTATGCGGCTACAGGAATCTTGTTAATCCCCCGAAACGATGATTTCGGTCTCCCCCATTACGATGAGTCCCCGGGGTGTGCACCGTAAGATGCCTCGCCGTGCGAAGACCCGCGCGGCATCAAGACTCGGGCGCGATCTTGCGCACCAGCGCCGCCGCTTCATCGACACGGCCCGTTCGCCGCAGGAGCTCGGCATACTCGGCACCGGCCCGCACCAGCTGGTCCATCTCCTCCGTCCCGCGCCGTTCCCGTTGGCGGCATATCTCGAGCACGCGACGATAGAGCGGTTCGGCCTCACGCTCATTTCCCAACTCCCGAAGGTGGTTGGCGAGATGCAGGATGTGACCGACAGTTTGGAGATGGTCGGGGGTGATCGCGCGCTCACGAATGGCGGGTGCGCGCAAGAACATCTCCTCAGCTAGCGACGGGTCGCTCAAGGCGCGGGCCACCTGGTCGCGCAGCAGGCGCGCCAGGGTGACCTCCGGGTGGTCGGCACCGCGAATCTTCTGCAAAATCGCCAGGGCCTGCTCGACCGCAGCCTCGGCATCGGGCCAACGCTGCTGGGTTTGATATAGCAAGGCGAGAGCCAGGTGATTGCCCGCAAGATGCGGATGGTCGGCTGGCAGCGCTCGCTGGCGGATCGCCAGGGCCCGACGCAGCAAAGCCTCGGCGTCGGCGAAGCGTTGCTGAAAGTAGGCGGGAGAAGCGAGGTTGTGGAGCGTCTTGGCCACCTCGAGGTGGATCGGTCCCAGGGCCTCTTCTTGGATCGCCAGGGCGCGTTTGAGCAAGCTCCTGCCGTCTTCGAGCTGGTTACGACCAGCCTGGACGACACCCAGGCTATGGAGCGGCTCGACGATCTCGGGATGGTCCGCCCCGAAGAGCTTCTGACGGATCGCCAGAGCTTCGCGGTAGAACGGGACGGGGTCGTCGGCTTCGCTTCGCAAGTGCACGTTGCCGAGCCCCACCAGGCAATCGGCAACCTCCCGGTGCTCGCCGCCATGGACTTCGCGGCGCAAAGCCAGGGCCTCTTCGAGCAACGGCTCCGCGTCGTCGTAGAGGCCGAGCATGGAATAGGTCACGCCGAGGCTGTAGAGGAGCTCCGCGCGCGCCCGCGGCTGGTCCGAGAGCCTGGCGGCGACCCGTCCGACGCTGCGCTGGAGGATCTGGCGCACGGTCGGGCCCTCGCCGCGAGCCCCGCCAGGGCCGGGCGCTTCGAAAAGCTCGACGAGGAACTCGGTCACCCGCTCGGCGGTTGCCGCGTCGCGGGCCGCTTTGCGCGATTTCCGCATTGTGGTAAGCAGGCCGCCGGCCAGGGAGAAGAGAACCAGGGTGGTGGAGCGGATCTCGCCCCGGTGACGGTGGACAAATCGACCGAGGCGATAGCCGAGACTCGGCGGCCCAGCGGCGACCGGCTCGTCGCGCAGGTGACGAGCGAGATCTTCAGCCAGGGCGGCGGCGCTGGTATAGCGCGCCGCGGGCTCCGGAGCCAGGGCCTTCAGGGTGATCCACTCGAGATCACCGCGCAGCGAGCGGGCGAGGGCGCGAGAGGAGGCGGCGCGTGCTGCTGCCAAGGTCGCCCTCTCGGCCGCAGGCAGCGCCAGGAATCGTTGCCTCAACCGGGCCGGTTCGCCTCCCGGGAGCACCCCGATCAGTAGCTCGTGCAACACCACTCCCAGCGACCAGACATCGGAACGGGTGTCGATGTCGTCGCCCGCCAGGGCCTCGGGGCTGGCATAGCCGAGGGTGCCGGCCGCGCCGCCATCCTCGATCCACACCGTTCCCTCGGCCAGCGGCTGATCGATTCCCTTGGCGACACCGAAGTCGATGAGCTTGGGCTGCGCCTGGCCCCCATCCTCAGCCACCAGCACGTTGTCCGGTTTGAGGTCGCGGTGGAGGATGCCTTTCTGATGGGCATGTTGCACCCCATCGCAAACACCCAGAAAGAGCTCGAGGCGTCGACGCAGACCGAGACCATAGCGGTCGCAATAGGCGGTGACCGCGAGACCCGGAACGTATTCCATGACGATGTAGGGATCGCCGTCCTCAGTGGTCCGAGCCTCAAAGACCTGGGCCACATTGGGGTGGCGCAACCGCGCCAGAGCCTGACGCTCGGCCTTGAATCGCAAGGTTTCACGGTGGCCGGCGAGGGGTGCCCGATGCAGCTTCAGAGCCACTCGGCGGCCCAGGGGCGGAGGCTCCTCCGCCAGGTAGACGGTCGCCGAAGCGCCCTTGCCCAACACTTCGATCAGACGGTAGGGGCCGATCAGGCGTGGACGCTCGGCGACAGAAGGTGCCTCGGCCGAGAGGGTCGTGCCGGCATCGGCAACGTCCTCGCCCAGGCGCAGGACAGCCTCGACTTCAGTGCCCGCTCCCGGCGCGCTCGACAGCCGCAAGTGCCCACCCAGGAGGCGAGCTCGCTCTTCCATGCTGGCCAGCCCCAGACTCTTGCCGTCAACCTCGTCGGGATCGAAGCCGACCCCGGCGTCGGCCACCGCCATCCGGATCTCGTCCCCGTCTTCGACCAGGCTCAGGTGTGCCCGGCGCGCCTTGGCGTGACGAACGACGTTGTGCAGCGCTTCCTGGGCGATGCGAAAGAGACCGAGGGTGAGCTCCGCGGGCAACGGGTCCTCGGCACCTCGCACGGTGTAGCGCACCTCGATGCCGGTGCTCTCTTCGATCTCGGCGGCATGGGCTTCGAGGGCCGCCGCCAGACCCATGCGATCGAGGGCCGCAGGGTGGAGTTGATGGGAGAGGTAGCGCACATCCCGCGATAGATCTTGTAGCTGGCGCACCAGGCGGTCGGCCACCGCAGCCTCGTTGGGAGCGCCCCGTTCGCCGCCGGGATCGCTCTCGAGCAGGTCGCGGCCGAGCACACTGGTCTCGACGATCAGTGTCGCCAGACGCTGGCCGATGTCGTCGTGGAGCTCACGCGCGAGGCGCCGTCGCTCCTCTTCCTGGGCCTCGAGGAGTCGACCCGCCAGCCGACGGATCTCCTGACGGCCGCGCTCGACGGCGAAACGACTCGCCGCCAGGTCGTCTTCGACCCTCTGCTGGTCTCCGATATCCGTCGCGCACAGCAGGAGCTGGTGCGGGCCGGAGCCGGGCAAACGAGCGACGCGCAGCTTGACCAGCACCTCCTCACCACTGCGATGACGGTGCCGTCGAATGACCGAGAAGGCTTCCCGGCTATCGGGCGGCGGCCACCCCTGGCCGAAGGCTGAACGGTCACCGGGGAGACTGAGGAAATCGATCGGCCTCCCTTCCGCTTCCGCAGCCGTGTAGCCGTAAAGGCGCTCGGCGCCTGGGTTCCACAGGGTCACGGTACGGTCAGCAGCTGTGGCAATGATGGCGTCGTGCGTTTGCTCGACGACTTGGGCGACGAGGGTTTCCATGGTCTGAGAGCGGCATCTTATGCGAGGCCGCCACCTCTAGCGGCTCGAAGAATGCAGCCATTCGTTCGGAGCGGTCGAGCGAACCGGGCTCCGCGTCAGAGGTGGTACGATCGTTCTCGTAGCGAATCGGCTCAGGCCGAAAATCAAAAGCTGAAAGATCGATGAAGACACCACGGCCCCGCGTTCTCCTGGTGGATGACCACCGCATGTTTGCTGAGGGCCTGCGCCGATTGATCGAGCCGGCGGTCGAGGTCGTTGGCATCGCAGCTGAGGGTCGGGAACTGCTCGCCTGTGTCGCCGCAGAACGTCCCGACCTCGTGGTCTGCGATCTCTCGATGCCGGAGCTCGACGGCCTCGAGGCGACCCGGCAGCTGCGCGACAGCGAGCCCGACATCAAGGTTGTGGTGCTCAGCATGCACGCGGATCGTTCCCATGTGCGGGCGGCGTTTCAAGCTGGCGCCAGCGGCTACGTCGTCAAGAGCGCCGCGCCGGACGAGATCGAGACCGCTCTCAGCGTCGTCCTACGGGGCGAGTGCTTTGCCTCGCCCGCGGTAACCCGGCATCTGGTCGACGCGATGGGCACTCAGAAGGCATCCGCTGCAGGCGGGGCTGCGGCAGAGGCCGAGACCGTCGCGCCCGCCACGGAAACTCCGCTGACACCGCGCGAGGCCGAGATTTCGGGCCTGGTGGCGCGCGGCTGGACAAATCAAAAGATTGCTGATCGTCTGGCGCTTTCGGAAGCCACGGTGCGAACCCACCTGAAGCACATCTTCAGAAAGCTGGAGCTCAACAACCGGGTGGAGCTGGCGCTCTATGCCGTGCGCGCCGGCGTGGCCGAGATCGACGACTCCGGCAAGCTGGAAGACCCCCGAGCCTAATTCACCCGGGGGCCTATTCACCCGGGGCCTATTCACCCGGGGCCCAATTCACCGCGAGTGGGGGGACTCTCAGCCGAGCGCTTCTAAGACGGCGTCGGCGCTCGATACCCCAACCGCGGGGCCGTCCTCGACGCCGAGCATGCGGACGACACCATCCTCGATGATGGCGGCGTAGCGCCGAGAGCGGACGCCCATGCCAAAGCCGCTGAGGTCGAGCTCGAGACCGAGGGCGCGGGTTAGCTCGCCGTTGCCGTCGGCGAGCATCTGAATGTGATCACCGACGCTTTGATCCTTGCCCCAGGCGTCCATGACGAAGGCGTCGTGAATCGCGACGCAACAGATCGTGTCGACGCCTTTGGCACGGATCTTATCGGCGTGGGTCAGAAAGCCCGGTAGGTGGGTGTTGGAGCAGGTCGGGGTGAAGGCCCCGGGCACCGCGAATAAGACGACCTTCTTGCCGCCGAACAGTTGGGCGGTCGAGAGGTCTTGAATACCGTTCGCGGTGGCGGTTTTGAGGGTCACTTCGGGGATCGAATCACCGATGGCGATGGTCATGATGGGTCTCTCCTCTCCGGGTCATGGGCGGATTGCAGCCAGGTTTCGAGCGCTTCGGCTTCCGGTTGGCGACCGAGCGCTCGCAGGAGGAGACTATAGTCTTTTGCGGCTTCAGCGATGGTCGAATTCTGCGGCGGCGACGACGGATCCAACTCGCCGAGGGCGCGTTCGTAAAGTGGCTCGGCTTCTCCATAACGGCCCTGTTGACGCAGAATTCGAGCCAGTCGGGTGATTGAGCTCAAGGTCTCGTCATGCTCAGGGCCGAAGACTCGTTCGCGGACGGCGATCGCGTTGCGGGCTAGCGGCTCGGCTTCGTCGAGACGACCCTGATCCTCGAGCAGATCGGCGAGTCCCGCCAACGAACTGGCGACGTTGGGATGATTAGGCTCGAGGGTTTTCTGCTTGATCTCCAAAGAACGACGTAGCAAGGGTTCTGCTTCCTCGAGTCGTCCTTGGGCTCGATACAAGACGCCGAGGTTGGTGAGGCTCGAGGCGACGTAAGGGTGGTCGGGGCCCAGGACTTTTTCGCGAATCGCCAGGGCTCGGCGATAGTGGTCCGCGGCCTCTTGGTCTCGACCTTGTTTTCGGTAGAGGGCGCCAAGATTGTTGAGGCTGGTCGCCACGTCCGGATGATCAGGTCCGAGGACCTTTTCGCGAATCGCCAGCGCCCGCGTGCGCAACGGCTCCGCTTTGTCCAGCTGGTCCTGGCGGTAGTAGACCGCACCGAGATTATCTAAAGCACCGGCCACCTTAGGATGCTCGCTGCCGAGGGTCGCTTCGGTGATCTGCAGACCGCGACGGACCAAGGGTTCCGCCTCGGCGAAGCGGCCCTGCTCCAAGATCACCCGACCGAGCCGACGCATCGATTCGGCGAGGTCTAAAGGATCGACATTCGGGTTGGCTTCACGGATCGCCAGCGCCCGCTCGAAGAATGGCTCGGCCAGCTCATAACGGCCCATCAGCCGGTAAAGGTCGGCCAGCTCGAAGAGTCGGGCCGCGGTCTGCGGATGATTGGCACCCAGCTCGGACTCATGAATGGCCAGATCGGCCCGAAGCAAGGGTTCGGCACGTTCGTAAAGCCCGAGCCGGCTATAGATGCCGCCGATCGTGCCGGTGACTCGAGCCTTGGACAGCGGTTGATCGGCGAATCGATAACGCAGTTGATCCGCACCGCGATCGAGCAACTCCCGGGCGGTGATGTCGTCGCCCCGGGCTTGCCGAGGATCGGAGACCTCGAAGAGGTCGATCAGGAAATCCGATACCGCCTGACTTTCCGCCAGCGCCTCGGTCGCTTTCTCCGCCGCCAGGTTAGCCCTCCGCGCTTCGTGGGAGATGCCGAAGATACCGGCCAAAAGGGCGATCACCACCAGTGCTGCAGAGGCCACCAGCGTCCGGTGGCGGCGCACGAAACGACCGGTGCGATAGCTGGCGTTCGACGCTCGGACCCCGACCGGACGCATTTCCAAGTGTCGTTTCAGATCCGACGCCAGATCGGCTGGCGAGCTATAGCGATCATCCGCCTCCAGAGCTAACGTCTTGGCGACGATGGCGTCGAGATCGCCGCGGATGCGCTGCAACAATTGGCGCGGGCTCCTGAGCCCCCGATACTCGGCGATGCGCATCTGCTGATCCAGCTCCAGCTCGGCATAACGCAAGCTGGGAGCTGGCCG
>JAAAKL020012574.1:0-12953 GCA_010016065.2 Carybdea cf. marsupialis auct. non (Linnaeus, 1758)
ACAGCATTATTAATTCCTAGGTATTGGACACAACTGTATTATACATATTTGAAAGCTTTTATCAATTAGAAATGGGTGACGGCTTTCAAAGTTAAGTTACGTGGCATGCTTAAAAGATGCTGTTGCGTACGGCATTGAACCTGCGTTTCTTAAGTAACCGGAACTAAAAGGTTAGCCAGTTATGGCACTGTAAGGACCGGAATCTGAAAGAGTTTTAGTGCAGATATTGCGAGTATTATTGCTTGGGTTCTTGTTTATTTCATCATGGGGAAATCAAAGTTTATGTCCAAGATAACCGTTTGTAGACCCCCTCCACCCCAGTTAACTCTACACTACTGGTCTCAAGGCTCCACTTTGATACGTTAACATACCCAAAATTCAAATGTCAGATGCTAATTTCTTTTTGGAACCTCTGAAGTGCAAAACTATGTGGGAATGATTTTTTTTGTATTTAGTCGATCAGTAAGTACCAAAAGTTTTCATCAATACATAAGTAGTGCTTTCAAATTGTAACAAATTCCACAAATACTATTGTTTGATCCTGCCAACTATGTTAATGTCGCCAGTAACTAAATAACTTGTTTGTAAACCATAGTGAAAGAAAGAAACGAATCCTTTCATGGGCCAGTATTTAAAGATGAAAATCAAACGAAATTTCATGCATTACATTATGTTTCGTTGCAATATGTTGTATTGAAAACTTTGCAATGACACACTGGTTTCGGAAACTGCAGCTCTGCATGCTGTCCAGTTGGAAGAAAGCACAGGCCCAAACATTGTAGTCAGTAGTGTAATGTTTGCAGTGATCGAGATAAAAGACTAATAGAGATCGCTATTCATGACTATAATAACATCATAGCCTTTTCTTTAGTTTACTGACAGAAACCAGTGTCTAGCTCTTTTTGTTTTCATTCCATGAGTTAGACTCGTTTATAATGCAAAGCTGGACATCTGGGAATAGAACGTTCGTCTTTCTGTTAGTTGCCTTTATTAGCAGCTTCGCCCATCGCATCAAGAGTTTATGAAGCCAACTTTTTTTGCGTTATGCAGGATACTAAAGAGATTATCGGATTACTCAACAGCCAGTCTTGGTCGGAAAGGAGAGATGGTCTGGCAGCATTGCAAGTCTACCTCCAAGGACAGAAAAGATTAAGGTAGGAACTTTCCATTTACTTGTCTATTGATATAGTCTAGCATAAGTTCAGTGCCTCTCAAGTAAACAACTAGAAGATGCCTTCTTCAGACAAATATGCAGCTGCTTTTCTTCTAAGTTAACTACCTGTTATGTTACTGCCTTCCCTGACGTAAAAGAGCCACTGTCAAAGATTGGGACAATAATACACTTTTTCGAACGAAGAGTCAAGTGCCGACTTCTAATAATAATAATAATATTTCGTACTCATCGAGTGGCAAACAGCCCAGGATATGCTATGTTTCACCCAATCAAGATCATATGCATGTGATCGCATACACGCGTAGATGGGTCATGAGCTCACCAACTTCAATGAGGCACGGAACAGAAGCATGTAGACCCACTTCTTAGTTCATAATCAATTTGTTAATGAGCAAAACCTAGTGCTAATGCTTTCCATTTTCCTTGTGATTGTCGTCATTCTGACACACAAGTTCAACTGCGTATGCCATAATGATATTTAGCAAGGAATTTCTAACTGGGAAGTATTTTGTTAGAAAATATTTTAATTCAAACCTACGTCGCTTACAACTTGCGTTTAGAAAGTTTTGTGCCCAAGGACTATAATTTAGTAATCAGCGTATTTTCTTAATATATCTTAATTGATTTCTTCAGGACATGAATGCGTTGAATATTTTATGCAGAGGACTCTGAGACGCAATTGCATTCAATAATTTCACTGTTTAAACCCCTCATTTTTCTTTATCATTCAGCCTCGAGGAGACCATCAGGGTGAAGGACGCGTTCAACAGATTTTTCGCAGATCCACACAACAAGGTGCGTTTTAGGACAGCCGTCCTCTTTTATGTTCTTTTGATAAGCAAGTGTGTATTGACAGGCCAATTGCATCTACCATCGTGGCTGCAGTTATCGTTTTTAAAAGACCTACATACAGTCTTACGGCCAATTTTTAGTAGCATGGTCACTAGCTATTCCGTTTACTGCTTCTGCATGCCACTTTAAACATCCATTATTAAAACTGCAAGTAGACCTACAATTTGCATAACATTACTGATTATATGTACTTCGACTCTTAATTATGTTTGATATATACACATGTATTGTTGGAAACATTGATATCACGTCCGTAGTGAAGAAAGGGTAGAGATTGATATTTTGATTAACACAACAGATGCAGTTAACTTTGTTTGCCATAATAAAAGTAATCTACATTGTACATAAAGATAATATTGTTATAACTCTAGCTAATTAAGAACAGAGAAGTATGGTTTTATTGTTAAGAAGGGAGATATAAATGTAGGAAAATATAGTGACACGACATTACGTCATGAAAATACAATTTTGAAATGAAAAGAAAGCAGCCGAAAGAAAGACTGACGTGTTTTTTTAATGGTGCATTTCCCTACGTGGTTTAAACTGGCAGCTGTGCACCAAGGGCATTGACGGTATATAACTCTACCCATGCAGACCTTTGCCTGAGCTTTGGGTGAGGGGGGGAGGGGGTAGTCTTAGTAGTATCTCCTAGTGAACGTGGTCCCTGTTACAGTTTTACAATTAGAAAAAAATGCTTACCCCTTGACTGACACTTTCTTACGGTACTTATTATTTATATTCACTTAGGTGTACAGTCTTTTCTTGGACGTCCTCAGTGAATTTATAGTGCTGTTCAAAACAGATTTGCAAGACTGGTTATTCATCATTCTTACAAGATTATTACAAAAGCTTGGTACAGAGATGCTGCCCTCTTTAAACTCAAAAGTTGCAAGAGTACTCGACGTTGTGAGGTACATTCCTTTTATGTTAGGTTACCGTTGTCGTGACGTTGTTTAAGCTAATTTGTAGGGTTTGTAGCTACGTTTATAGAGAGATAAATGATTAAGTGGATCAGTGAGGTAGTGGGTAAATGGATTGGTGAACAAGTGGATAAATTAGCGAATCACTGAGTGAGTGAGTGAATGAATGAGTAAGTGAATGAGTAAGTGAGTAAGTGAGTGAGTGAGTAAGCAAGCGACTGAATGAATGAATAAATGAATGAGTGAATGATTCAGTTAATGAGTGAGTGAGTGAGCGAGTGATTTAGTCAATTATTTGGTCAGCAAACGAGAGAGTGACTTAGCGAGCGAACGAAGGAGGGAGGAAACCGTGGAATACAAGGAGAAGGGAATGGGTAGAGTGGATGAGATGTTCGTAAATTTGGCTGACTGACCGGCAAACATACGAATTGTTTGACTAATAGCCTGACCGACTTACCGATCAGCTGACCTGTTGGCTGACTGGCTGATCATAAAGTTCATGCGAAATCAGTGAGTGCGCGAGCCTGTGAGTTGGTTAATGCAGGAATAGAGTGCCCCACTGTATGACGTTGATATCGTTTCTTACTCTCCTCTTCACATATCATGGGTTTCCTCATCGCTTAACTCGCCTCAGGGTCAACCTGCCCTTTACAATTTTTATCCTGCTTTCTCTTTCTCAAAACGTCAGATTACCATCGGAGAAGCCGGGTCATGTTTCTCCCTTTTACTAGCATCCTTGCGATTCGTTCGCTTTCTTTATGAACATTTGTTATGTGTATGCGGAGTGTATATATTTACTTTTTGTTGTCGTTTCAGGGATTCCTTCCCGTATGATCATCAGTTTCAAATCCTAACAAAGTATGTTACAGACAATACTCAAACACCGAACTTGCGGGTGAGTTTTGGCCATTTCTATTCGTCGATTTTTACTATTTTTCAGCTTTTATGGCATCTACGTCTTGAACATTGATTTTGATGAAAGATTGATATCTTGTCATAGCTATGTCAGTATAGTTAGACATCAGTCTTTTCGAAATGTTGTACCTCTTTAATTGTAGTGCGGATTTTGTGTTTCCTGATCATCTTCAGATCCAACTCCAGGTTCACGTTTTTAAATTTGCTGTAGGAATGTTGTTACTGTCGAAGGAGTTTCTACCTTGAGTTTTTGAGGATAAGCACATGTGTAATTCAGTCACAAGACTCGTAATCGCCGTGGGTTTTCAAAAGAGGGCTCTTGGACCCATGGTTGGAAAATTGGCAGTCTTACTTCCGCTAACGATAACAAGCTGCGGTGTTCTTGCTGAAGACCGTTTATCTCTACTTACTGTAAGCGACCCATGTTAACGGAATGTGATGTATGCGGTTATGTCTGCAGTCAAAATTATCTTACAAGAAAAAACCGTATAGCAAGAAAGGGTAGTCGAATAACCTTGAACTTTGTTTAATCTCAAACAGAGATCACGTATCTGGAACAAGGGATAATTTCAATAAACCTAGTGCCTTTACTACTTGCTAGTTTATATATCTGTATGCCTTTGTGTTCCTTCGGTGTATTTAATGTGTGCCTAATTATATCACTTAACTACTATTTTACTTGTATGGAATAGAATATTTTAATAATAGTAATGATAATAATAATATTTTTATTCAGATGAAAGTAGCAATCCTACAGTACTTACAAGGTCTTATCAGCTTAATGGACCCAAGTGATTTCGTTAACACAGCTGGTGAGTTGAAGGCATTAGTGTGAACGTAGGGCATTTGTACATGTCAGTGTCGAAAAGGGTATGCAATCTTAATTGACGGGATGTGATCTACGTACACAGAACAGGGAAATGTATTTGTTGCTATCTAGCTCAGTAAAAATTATCGTAAGATCTTCCTACATAGACAGTATACATATAAGACTGTGTTTTATGTAGGTAGTTTTAGCTAAGAATGCTCTAGCGGGAGAAAACAACCGTCTGACTTATACTGTTCACGGTGCGTTCTACCTTAATGCTAGAATAACCAGATATCGCAACTTCTAAAGCGTAACAAATTACGTTTCTAATACTTAGGAATCAGTTCTTTTCGTTATACTTGTAAAGTTTTTAGCTTTGTAGAAAAATTGACCATCTTTGGCTCCAGAAACCATTCCTAGGATTACTGGGGTCCTGGGATGTGAATGTGACCATTGTCAAATAGCAAAGATGCACCGTCGGGTTATGTACGGTTGACTAAGTGTCAATACAGCTTAACAGTGAAAGCAAGTAGCTGAAAATTTTTTTGATATTTGTGGTATGAACATCCAGGGATACCATAAATTTAGGTCAAATATTAAAACAGCTTAGATTGTAACTAGCTACGAAGAGTCAGATGCACAAGAATCAGGGGCAGAACCTCATGATGAGTCACGTTACCGCGCGCGCCAGAGAAACTGTGTGATGAGGTATCTGCTCACAGGGATTGACGTTGAGGCTATTTCTGTACCTTCAATTTTTCGAGAAAGATGAAAAGGTGTACGAAAACTACATAAAATACTGAACACCACTCTGAAATTTGAAAGTTGTTGGAGATATCCTACTGTAAGGCTCTTACTTTACATGTTTCCTGTAATACAAAGGTGATGTTTTATGGTGGATCAGAGTTGATTCCATATTACTATTCTAGTTAAATAGTCTGTCTTCCACGCTAGTAAGATACTAAGAATAACGTGTTTCTAACAGTGCAGGCTTTAAAACAAGGATTATGGTCAGGGCCCTGCTGACAGCCCGCAAATTTCTTGCCGTATTCTCTCTCCTCCTTGAATAATCCGTCGAGCGATTTCGCTTTTTTTTACTAAGTGCTTGAGATTCTCGGTGACCGTATGGCCGTGCGTCGTAGTCAGGGACGCGATGCCCAATTAAGAGCATACTATATTTCCCTGGTCATCGATGAGAGTCTGCTTGAGCGCGTTGCCGCCGCAGAAAATTACTGAGATTCGGTTTGCCATTGTGGCTGTCTTATTATATGTAGATTTTCATCCCATCACACACTTTGATTTTCTCGGTGTATATATGGAATTTTTAAGTTAGGAGCAGCCCTGCTGACACGCACGACGTGTTTATGTATATAATATGATATTGATGCAAAGTAATAAGGTGGTCGAAAAGCAGTTGGTCGCTTTTGTCTACCCACACGCCCAACAGCGAACTTAGAGTTTGGATAGTCTCTCATGCACCTTCGTTACCTGGCTCAACTGTCTTTCTACAACTGCCCCTCTTTACAGCCCAGTCTTTGACTGTTATGCATTGTGTAATACCATTGTTGTTAGTTTGGGGTAAGATTTGCCATTCGCTATAAGATGACTAGTGGAGGGTAGTTAAGAATTTGATTTTTTTAAAGCCAAATGTGAAGCCGATCTTAGACATTAAAGAGGCTTCAACAGGTGTGCTTCTTATCTTTTCAGCTATTCGACTTGCAGTATCTAGAATTATCGCATGGACGTCAGAACCTAAAAGTGCCGAAGTGAGGAAGGTAGGGCTCATAAAAGCTTTTTAAACTTCTATTTCATACAGACAAGGAAGGATCGAACTTCGGTGATTATTGAAAGTCAGTTATTAAACATGAAAAAGCCTTCCATTGCTAAAATGGTTGATCTGCTGCTGTGTTAGCTTGATTTATTCCAATTCCAGTGAATTTGTTTCACAACAGGTCGTGATACAGAAGTAACGAGTCTGACAGTTGTTAGACCACATCGTATGATTGCAACTGCGGAGAGTATAGGCAGTCCCCTTGATTCTATCCGTATAAAATGATGAATATAGCTTTGAAAATGTCAAGTGTGTCAGACATGTCTTTGTTGGAAACGCTGTCAGTTACCTTTTGATATTTTTCGTGGTAATAGTTCTGCATTTGCTCGAATATTAAGTATATATATTTCTTCCGGTAAAACTTCATTTATTTCGGCAATCCAGATGTTTGCTAGGCGGAGAAACGAAGTGGATTTGTTTGTCAGGCTGGATGATTCCATGCCATCAATTTTCTCCTATGTTTTGTTTTGTTCTGGTTTTGTATACTGTGGACCGATTTTCTTAACACTCTGATACTTTTCTCTACGTTTCAGGAAGCGACGGCGGTGATTGTTACTTTGTTTGAACTGAATACGCCAGAATTTAGTATGATGCTCTCACAATTACCGAATTCCTTTCAAGTAAGTTACTTATATATATTTATCTTGTGATGTTACACAACAATTTGATGCTGTTTGAATGATAATATGGTATCCGTTCCTAACATTTATAAGTGAGAATTTATTTGCTGGATACTGCATTCCAAGTTTAGTGGACTCTTTGTAATTCGACTTCATTTAATTTGAATGCTATCAATTTCGTAACACTGTGAAAATTCCTTCATCAAGTCTCGAAGTTAACTCCACTTAATCCAAATATCTATTATTCGAATAGCTCCTTATTTCTTATTATTATCGTTGAAGTATGTTTCCTCTTTATAATTTTTAAACTAAGGAGAGACTTGGCTGTCAAAAAGAAAACTTCGTGTTCCAGCTAGCGTCTGAAAAGTATGTCACCAACGGGATTCGAACCCGTGACTCACGCATTTGCACCGTGCGTTCTACCAAGCTTATTTATCTAGGTACACCCCCCCCCCCGTTGATAAGATGATCTATTTTTCTTACAATATTGTTACAGTATTGTTTTGGTCTGTAAAATTCGTTTAAAGCTCTTATACCTTCGTTGCAGTATGATCCTTAAACACTGTCTGATTCATTTTTAAAAATTAACAATTACTTGAAATGGATTAATGGATATGATGTCCCTTTTAATTTAGGATGGAGCGACACGACTATTACACAACCACTTGAAGGTATTTGAATTTTATTTTGCAACAATGGTAGTAGCATTATTTATGATAGGAAGTAGCTACCTTTCAGTGGATCGTCAGTTTATGCTGATAATAATGTCTGTTTTCATGTTAAAAGTCGACACTCTTTCCTATCGCTCACCTTCGACAATGGAAGATTTGCTAAGTCACCAGCTAAGACCAGACAAGAACGCCGAAGACTTACTGAGCAGTTTTATATAAGAAAAACAAGCAAGATGGTATGGTGTTTTTTACCGTCCTTACATGATTTCGGCTGGAAGTTGAACCCAACATTAAGTGACCCACTAAGCCATAGTTGCTTTTAACATCTTCATATTTTGTGGAAACGAAAAGACAACATTATTTAGTTATTGTTAAATGCTCTATGTCTTCATGTAGTTATTAACATTACTGTGTTTGAAACCATACTGGTAACCCACTCGATAATGATATACTTCTTTGTTCATTTGTAGCCAATGGCATTACGACAAAATCATACACCAGGATCCCCAGAGGCGGATGATATCGACTCAGAGGATTTTTCTAGCAATTTCACTTACCCACGTAAGAAGGAAGCGAAGGCGCGTTTGGGTTATCGGAGCATATCACCCACAAAAATACACGCGAACAGCCCAGACAACAGAACACCGCAGCTAGACAACATCGGGCGACAAGGAAGTCATTCGCCAACAAGGCCTGCGGTTGGAATCGGCGCAGAGGCAGGGGATAGCGGATCAAGAATACCTGTTCGCACTAGATTGAACTTTAGTCCTGGTCCAGAAAGTCCGGTCCCTTCCCCAGGAAAAGGTGCCGGTGGTCAGCAAAGTAAGATGCAGGGAATAGCTGGCAGTCCTCCAGACTTGAATAACACTACATCCCTGTTTTCTTTATCTCGTGTATCTCCTCCAAACTATGATCCGAAGCACTACGAAGATCGAGTTACAAAGGTAATGTCAACGAAAAATATATGCTAAGCGAAAGCTTTGCGTCATCTTTTGTTTCAAAGTTTAGTGTTAACTGCTTTGATAGATTTCACTGGAGAAAATCTCTATACGCTTATATACTTACACACAACTGCAGTTGTGAATACTCAGCAATTATAGTCTAGCAATTGTATGTCATTGGATCAAGCACTAGGTTTCTCTGGAATGACACCAGCTAATACTGTTTATGCGAAGAAAGTGGTATATGATCCGGGTGGAACTCGTTCCATTATTGACCATTCGTGCCAAACTGTTCCTAGTTTTCAGTGCATTATACAGGGCTTATGTGAATTTTCAGCTCATTGTCAATGGCCATTGCAAGTCCTCGAGCCATTTGGTTTGTCCGAAAAGTTGCTTTTGATACTGTAGTTTTTAGGAAAGAGTAATTGACTTTCTTGTTAAAAATAGCGATGCTTCATTCTGTGTGCAAATCTTGTGCAGTCCTACGCTAATAGATTTTCACGGATGCTAGAATAGACTCCTTCTCATTCCCACTCCTAACATACAGTAATTTTTATAACTCAACCCCCCTCCCAAACCACCCCAGTAAGGCTTTTAACATTCGGTTGCTAATTTCATTAGACCCTTGTCGTTTCTTTACTATCTAAATAATATCATGATGTAATCGCATTTCGATACGTGATCATAAGAGCTGAAGAAAAATAAAAAATTAGGAAGAGGGTGACCGTAGGAGGCGCAATGTTCATAGGCTGATTTATATTGTTGTAAAGAGTTTTCATTTTATACAAAGACTTTGTACCCGTATTTTTGAAGCACACTCATTGGCTCTCTATGATGGATTTTCAAAGCAGTTCTTTTTAAGTGAAGTTGTATGTTAACAGTGTGTCTGTGACTATGTCATGTATTTAGACTTTTAAAAAATTCACTCGTAACCTACCTTGAAAGTGCTGAGCACTGAGAAATTTTTCGAGACGTTGTCTTCCTGAGACAAACACCTGATACAAAGCTACCTGTGGAGACCTGTGGGTTGGATAGCCCTGGCTGTTGGTACAATTTTCCTAGTTATAAGGTACCAATTTTGCATTTTAGCTTGGAAATGGATCAATAATGAATGGCAATGACTCGACATTCTTATCTCCGGAGATGGTTAGAGTAGCTGATGGAGCCGAAGAGCCGGACAAAGCCCCAGAAGGTATGAGTGCAAGCTCTTAATGTGAGACTTCTGTCATATGATCTATCTCGAAAGTCATTTCTAAGAGCTGATGGTTATAATGATAGAAAGTAGTCATGATTTCTGTAGTGAGAATGGCTAACTAAGAATGACTTTAATTATGGTTGAATTTGCAAATGTGTCTGCAAAAAATGTGGTTTATGTGCACGTCTTTGGGGTTGTTTCTGAAACTTCTCAACGTAACCCAAATAGAACTAAGGGTTATTGTAAACCCTCTCCTTTTCTACATTATCACCTAGCAACGAAACCGACCGTAGGAGCGAAATGTTGAGTTAGTAAATCCAAAGGCGCTTCCTTGACTAGGGGTCGTAAAGGCAGGTTTCTTAATAAGACATATTTATCATAACGATCTAAAACTAAACAATATTCCGCATCAACTCATTTTATAGTAGGAAGATAACGTTAACTTGCGGGTAGAATGAAGGTATATTGATATTGATATTTGGTAAAAGGTTGGTTCCTCAACTTACACAAGGAAATAGTGAGTACGTTTGAGTAAAAATAGTAAAACCAGCATAAATTATGCACGTTCTAGGGAAAGTAGCAACTCGTAATATGCTATTGTGTGGCCCAAGCCATGCTTATGCTCATTTACGGACATATTCGTGTCTTGTAGCATCATCGGTCATAACGCTGGCGACGTAAAATTGATAAGAGTCGAGAGATACTAGCATGGTCTGATCATCTCTTAGAGGTAACATGTGTAGAGCTCTTGTGTGATTCAAGTGCAAGATGTAAGGTGGAGGCTCAGTATTTAACACTTACAAGGAGGCAAGCTTACCCCAATTTTGAGCATCTCCCCGAGGATTTAACACTGCTCCCTTATATAGATACCACCCCACATTAAGGTACTTCCTGGAGACGTCTCGGGGTTCTTATCGTCGTGCTCCAACAATTTAACGTCAGAAAACAAGAAGCTGTTCCTTTGAATTATTTATGTACGTCGCATTCGTATACATTGCAAGATAAATGCAGCTTTTACTGTTTTATATCTGTAGTATTCTTACCAATTACTAAAAATATCTTCTGTGCAGGGTCTTCTCTTGGCAACATTGGCATACTGAGTCAAATCATTACTGTGTTATCAGCACCAGGGGCCGAAAACTCTTCCGACGATGTGAAAGACGCTTTATTAGAACTCATCAAAATGCTAAGGGGGGAACCTCAGGATGTTATGGATGATATGGCAACGCTGATTTCTGCCATAATTGGAGTGGTTGGCCATCAAGAGGTATGTCGAGTAAATTCTTGTCATACTTTTGCTTATATCTATAGAAGAGGTTTAATGGTTAGAAGTATTTACAGATTCGTGCATGAGAATACGGTTATTTCAGGTTAGCAGAACCCTCGTTTTCAATTCGTTTGATAGCGAGGCTACATACGAAAGGTAGGGTTGATTTCTTCACAGTCAGTTCCTCTGGTTCTTTTTAGAAAGTCAGTGTTTCTTCATTTTAATAGTTAGGCTACCATCATTAACAAACTATACTTTGGATTAAAGAACATCGTTGCCAACGGGTATTATGCCGAAATACTACTAAAATGTAACGAACGCCTCGTCAGCGAAGCCAAAGAATATCATCAAGTACCCTCATTTAAAGAATGTTATATTTCATCGCAGATTCATGTAACTGTATACGCTTTCACTTACCCTGAGTACGTAACTCCACGTTGTTTCAAAAAGTTGCGACATTTGTCATCACCAAATGAGCAGAAGATGACTGTATCAAACGTGATCGCTGTTTATCTGAACTTTTACCCCTACCATTGGATCTTTAGATGACGTAATTTTGCGAGCCTGCGTCCAGATCAAGGCTAAAGTCGCTAACCTGAAATAACCGTATTGGTATGTCAACGTCAAAGTTGTAGATGATGATCACGTTTGTCTAGATAATACTTCAGCTTTATAGTGTGCATTTCATTCACGGTCGATAACCACAAAAAAGGCAACTTTTTTGATGCTGTATATACACTATTACCCCTTTCAATTATAGTGCCCATAGATTGATGTTTGCAAGTACGTATATATTGGCATCACACTGACAGTGTACCGTAGGGGAATTGGAGCGATTTTTCAGCAATGAAAAGCAGAAGTGATTTAGACTATGAATGATGAGCTTCTAGGATATATACGATTATGTGTTACATTTCGAATTCTAGATAAATTATCACAGATTTTATGATGCCATTATAAAAATGCTCATATTAAGTGGCGATAGAACTTTTCATTGTTTCCGTGGATAGTAAACATGTTGCCAATCTTTCCCTATGCGAAAAAGTATTGCTTGCCTTTCAGATTGTAAAGGAAGAAAATCCTATGATACCATTGCATGGAACAGAACAGAATTGCTTGTATGATGACGGCTATTCGTCTCCCGAAGTTCTCAAGTTTCTAGTTCTCCTGTTTCCTTTTAGGCTGTAATTCGCTGTTTATCCATAAGAGCACTCCGGGAAGTGATCCGTTCCTATCCAAAGACTTGTGAAGCAGTGATAGGTGATTTGATTACCGCAATTCTTCAAGCGCAAGGGGATGCTCAAAAGGAGGTATAAAACGCATTTAAAATTGTTTATATGATGTTTACATATTAAAAGAGTCCCAGGTTTGTGAGAAATCACCGGAAGAGGTTTCAGACATCGGGGAATGTTGTTGTTGTGGTGGTGGTGGTTGTTGTTGTTGTTGTTGTGGTGGTGGTGGTTGTTGTTGTTGTTGTTGAGCTATTTTCCACACTTTCGTCAATGACTTGTTTCTACTTTACAAATTTTGTTTTCTTTGTTTGTTTTTGTGGCATAATGGTTTGCTTTACTTCTGTTGACATAGAGGGAGATCTATCGGTGAAACAAATTAAGAAATCCTGCAGGGGGGGGGGGGGGGGGGGGGGGGTGTGTTTGGGGGTCGTTCGGGGTGGGCGGTGGGAGTGATGTTTTCCCACATCTTGACAAACGATTTTTGAAACACCTCTGTGAGCAGTTACTCATTTCTCTGAAGAAGTCAA
>JAAAKL020012575.1:0-12952 GCA_010016065.2 Carybdea cf. marsupialis auct. non (Linnaeus, 1758)
ATTAGAGGCGGTATTTATCAAACTTGAGCAGCCCTCTCTATGTAAACAGAAGGATTTTGTGTTGTCCACGAACCTACTGTAATGTTTAAGTTTATCTATATTTGTCTTAACGTTTGTCTGCCTGTCTGCCTGTATGCTTATGCTCTTGTTTACGTCAATGTTTCTGAAATATCTTCACTTCATTGCGTATCTTTGTATAATGAAATTCCTTACACATGTTTCCTGTTACGTCCGTGATCCATAGTATAAATTATCATACATTTCGTTTATCTTATTAGTTGTATGTAAGGTTCTGAGGAGTATCCACGAAAAGCTTAAATCTAATAACATGTCTATTCTTTTGAAAAGTATCTTTAAATTCCAACTTTAAAAAAGAATTTCAGTTAATAAAAATCTGACGATGTCCGAAGTTGCTCTTCCTAAGATCACCAGGACTGCAGGAGAAACGGGGCTGTAGGCCAACAACTATATTGATACTAATAAATGGTCGTTCCTTGTCACTGAGGTATAGAGATTGGCAGCTATCTTCCTTTATCTATTTGATAAAGATGGAAGCAAATAAGTTAAATTATATAAGAGGAGGCAATGTCGTCCTTGTATTATTGTTTGCATTAGATTTTAACACGATGTTAAAACTACTTGGTATCGAACCCAAATAACATGACAGTCGTCACTCAAAAGCCTGAAGTTAATAAAGACTGTCCAAATATGCAATGCTTGAATACTCTTGACTAGAGAAACTTAAATTAAGCCTACCTTTTCCTATGTTTAAAGGACAATCAACATTAGGTTGGGTGCAAAAAACCTTTGTCTCATCAAACTACCTACCTTTTGCCAAAAATAAGGTTTATTTTACCTATTTTTGACCGTCGACAATCTATGTTGCTTTGAGTCATTCTTCATAGCGGTAACTCTGACGTTATTATCATCAGATGTTTAGACATGTTTCATAGCACACCTGGAAAGATTTGGCGGTCTATCAAAATCTTTTCAAAAAGATTAGGGAAGCCTTTACTGTGATATAGTGCTGCAGGCCTCTTAACTCAACCACGCCCCACTCCAGATAAGGTTTATGGTATGAACTCATTTGTAACTTAAGTCTAAGATCATTGTAATGTCACATCATTTCTTGGTATTTGCGTCATACTTTTATAGCATTTTTGGAACGCTAATGACTTAAAAAATTCTATTTCTTTGTTGCCCCTCTGTGCCTCTTTTTCTCTTTCGTCATAATCACATGATAGAATTGCGCTTCATATGATGCTTTATAGGGAACAGATGAAAAGACATGATGACTTATGAGTTGAAACAATCACAGCTGCAGACCCCCGTACCAAACGACAACTATTTCAACAAACACTTGACTCGTTAAATGAAAACATAGTGAACTAAAAGCCAATGATGACAGTTGGTCTCTAAAAACTACATCTGGTGATAATGATAATGATAACAATACCTTTCCCTCCCTCATTCAGAAGAACCTGTTTTTGCGAGTCTCTGGAGATTTAGCAAAACGAATCTGTTGCTCATCGCAGTACTTTTTGTGCAACATTTTAGACCTTCAGAATCAACAGTACCTACCATCACTACGTTTAACCCTACTACACTTGTCACTAGTGCTTTTCTTAGGACAATTTCGCCTAGGGGGTCAGTTGGATCGCCTGGGGGGTATCTGTTGGATTGCCTGGGATGTCAGTTGGATTGCCTGAGGTGTCAGTTGGATCGCCTGGGGTTGTCTGTTGAAATGCATGGGATGTCAGTTTGATCGCCTGGGGGTGTCTGTTGGATTGCCTGGGATGTCAGTTTGATCGCCTGGGGTGTCAGTTGGATTGCATGGGATGTCAGTTTAATCGCCTGGGGTGTCAGTTGGATTGCTTGGGGTGTCAGTTGGATCGCCTGGAGGTGGCATTTCTGCTATTCTAGGTGAACATACGTTTATTTCATTACTAGTATGTTACTCTGCATATTAGGACACCAGCTTCCTTAATTTTCTAAGAAGGACCCTATTTTCATGTTCTCTTCCGACCTCTATAATTGTTGGCTAATGACGTACCGTCAAAATTCCAGGAGCATACTTGAAGTGCAAACATTTTATCAGTTAACGACTTAATGATAAGCAAGGGATGTTATTCTTTAATCGAAAGAGGCCTACAACAGATTATTTGACCATTTAGACAGGACTTAAACATAATAATCAGCGATATTTTAAAACAAAAAACAGAAGCAAATTTAAAACTATTTTGAAACTATTAAGTGATTGCATTTTCACTTTTCTCTGCTCTTCAAACTTCATAATTTCAAATCTCCTCTTTTGGATGACACTTAGTAACTTTCAGTAGGCGCTGGATACCATGGTGTGCCCTGAAGGCACTTTTTCGATGGTCAGATCTTACGGCGTAGAGAGGCTGGTCTCCAAAGTTGAATAGAGCAGGGTGCAATGTCCATCGGTAGAGTATTAGGAGCCAATGAGGCGACTAATGAAGAGCGAAGTATGTTATCACCGAGTTAACATAGCTCAGCCAGTTGAAGCAGGACTGAACGATTTCTTGGCTCCCAGGCTAGAATCCGGAGGTGATATCTTTACTTATCTCTGGTACTTCTTAAATCCTGCCAAACAAAAGTATTAATTGTCATGTATGATCCCTGAGGCTTATTTCTGATTAATCAATTTAGAATTCAAACTACTTTAGATGTGAAGATTTGTGTCTACTGGTACCAAACGTTTAGAAATTACAGAAAAACGTATATTTTGTAAAGTTTCCACTTTCTAGCGTCTACTGGATCTGATTTATATGTCTTACAAGGATAGTTTCCCGGTATAGTTTTACGAATATTTCATTTCACGAAATAGCAGAAAAATGTTAGAACTCAAAATTTTACCAGAGTATCACGAGAAGTAGAGAGACATCAATGAGCATGAAGAGAAACCTCTGCAATGAGCTGATTCTGCAGTTGATGAGAAATGGATGTCAGACTTGGGCTCTGAACAACTCAATTATTGTCTTACTTAGTATGGCTCAAGGAAAAATGGAAAGGAACATGCTAGGCAACACTCTGAAGGGCAGAAAAACCAACGCCTGCATACACCAACAGACCTCAGTAGATGACATTATCCTAACACTTCAGAGCAGCAACAACCAATGTGCAGCTCATACTTCACGTCTCCAAGATCACAGATGAGCCATCAGGGCAACGGTTTGGACCCCGAGGCAATGGCCAAGACCTCAAGGGTGACCAAAGATTAGATAGAGGGATGACTTTGCCCGATGCATGGGCCATGCATGGCCACAGTTGGCTAGAGAGAGACGCCGGTGGAAAGAATCCAGAGAGGCGTTCCTCCATCAAGAGTGAATAGTAACCCTGGATTTGCATATTTGGATTGGATTGTTAGCGTCTGTCAATGACATGACTTATTAAATAGTCATGATGTGGACTTCGTTTATCTTCTTTTCAAAATCAGTTCCCATATATTAAATACATTGGAATTTTTCATTCATTTCCTATTGCATAGAGAGAATATATATTGAAAAACTAATCACTCATTGTGAGCATATGTAACTCCTTTGCATGAGCACGAGCTGTAATGACATCTTTTGTGACAAATATTGCTAGCAACAGTGGCAGTCAGTGATAGTAACATATAGGAACAGTCCAGCATTTGACAACCTTTGTGTTTCATATAAAGAAAAGGGACACTTCAATAAATCTAGTAATTTTCAATCAAATCCCTTATATTCAGCAAGAGGAAGCAGGCGTATGTCAGAGCAAAAACGTACGTACAAGACTAATCGTTTTGTACCGCCTGGCATGAAAAGGATTCATTACACGTATCCACATGACATATGACTTGGCTGAAAGAAACTACGATCATGAGCACTTGGATGAAAGGTATGACCAGTGCACAATTAAGAACATGTTAACAGGTAAACAAACAGGCCGAGTAATGATGTAGACGAAACCCCAATTTTTTTTATATTAATGGAGAAGATCTGTTGGTAAAAATTGAAAGTACAACTGACAACACAAAACGCAACTGACATCCTAAAAGAACATTTCAAAAAACTGAACTGGGTCAGTAGTAAGCCACTAAAATTGGGTGGAAAGGTCGTGTTGCCATCTCACTATAATGGCATCGAGCGGAACCATAGATTTGAAATACGTAAGAAAAATGAAAGAAATCTATGAGACATAAAAGATTGCTTCAGTCTTGGTCTCATCGCAAGACTGAATGGAAATATTACACATGTGTAACTTAAAGGTACGTACGTAAGTAGGTACGTACGTACGTACTTGAAGGCATAATTCGATGCATTACATGAGAGTACGCAATTGAAATTGATGCCGATGTAATAACCATGATGTACCCACCAAGACTAGTGCCACCTCAGATAGACAGTAATTTCCAGAGAATATATTTAAAATAAACAGTAGTGATGATCATGGAAGTAAATATTTTTCAACATTATGTGTAAAAATGTTTTACTATCCCATCATCAATCGAACAAGTTTGTGATGAACAGGGCTTTTGCAAGGGGCAGATATCAAGTGTGCTAGGAAAGATTTAAACAATATTTATTCATTATTTGAAAACCTTGATGGAACCAATGAAAAGAATTAGTAGAGCAAAATAAGAGGCCAAACGCATATCATATATTGCCAAATCGGTAAATGGGCAACTGAAGTCTAAGTACATATTCCAGAGGAAGGAATAAGCTGTCTTGGTCATAACTAAATCGGAGAAGGTTTTATATCTACTGAGTAGAAATATAATATGGGGATGGATCGAAAAAGCAAATCAAACCTTTTCGAATGCAAGAATAGGCAAGAATGTGCTCAACCATAGTTTTTATAATGAAATTTGATGTAAACAAATCTGTTCGTGTATCAGAAGATGCGTCAATGAAAGGGTTTAGTACTGCTCTATGAAGGCTGATTTACGCGCTACGATTTTGTACGATTTTGGTAATGTTGGACTTTCCTACAATTTCTGTAAATTAGCATCATTTCAGAGAGACTCAACTGCTTATCTGGTATCAGACACATCACATTGAACATTTTCAGATGTAATATTACAAGTATATCGATAATTTATAATTCAACATAGCTCACAAGCAATGAGTTTGTGGAATTTACAGTTTAAGACAATATTCAACAATAAAACTTACCTTCAGAGGGCGTAGTACTAAATGTCAGAAATACTTTAAAATATGCATTCGGAAATACTTCACTCCTTCTTCACAGGTAACCCAGGATAACAGGAATAAAGTAATTCCGTGAGCATGTTCAATCAAAAAAATTAATAAAATACAATTAGGAATCGTGCTGATGGAGATTGTGTGTAGTACGGAAAGAGAATACTTCGTAAACATGTAACATGTAAACATACAAATCAAAGGACTTGCAAAAGTTTACCTCAGTTACTCCGAGTTTCACGTCCTACGACGATTCTCAAACTGGTGATAAACTAGGATAAATCTACGAAATTTATACGATTTCCACTTCTGAGCTTACTTGTTTACGAATTTATCGGCGAAAAAAGAATTCACATGTCTGCATTTGCAGACAAGTTCCGAACGCCTATTCAAGATGTTACTTTTGTCTGCCCTAATAATGGCTAGTTTTTCCTCGATAAAGAGGTTACAGCGCTTTTGGCTGCTTTTTCTAGCTAACGCGTGTTTAACAATACTCCACTTGATGTCAAATGCTATTCCGCGATCCTTGAGGGACCATACATGTTTACTCAACTCGGTCTTGCCTTTATATTTTTCATGCCTGAAGGATTTAGTGTGGTTCGAAAATCTATTGTTAAATGTTGTATTACACATCCCTATGTATGTTTTATTATTATTAGAACGTATTTCTACTACTTGCGCTTTATATACTAAGCCCTTAGATAAACACTTGCCTTCTAAGGGGCAGCTGTTCCATTCCTATTACATTTAGGGGTTTCCTTACTTACTTCGTTGCCGCGGCGCATAATTTTGTTATTTTGTTGGTTTATTATGATTCTGATGTTTGCATGCATGAATAACTAATGTTGATAGAATTCCTATTGAAGATTTTGCTCATCGGAGAAATTTTAGGGAAGTGTTTATCTACAAGTTCAAGGAATACGTTGGCAACATTAGTCTTAACAGTTTTGATAAAAGGGGGGTTAAACCATAAAATATTTCTTCTCCTATTTCTTGAATTACTTCCTACTGGCCTGGTGTTATGTTCAAATTTTAGGTTGCAGTTAAATCCGCTAGCCTTAAGGGCTGCTTCGTATGGCGCCGCTGTGTTTTTAAATGACTCTTGATCTGAACTTGAACTCAGAAAGTTTATAGCTATTTCCAAAGAATACAGAACTACCTCTAAGAAAGGAATTCAAATTGGTGAGGGCTGCACCTTTTGCTTTTCTAGCTCCTATATCGGCTGTGGACCTGTCAATATCTATTTCATTAGATAGCCCATTAAATAAAATCGGGATAGCAATTCGATAGCAACTCCATGGACTGTTATGTTACATCAAAAAATTTAGTTCCTTTAGGTGATTTCTACACACTCATCTGGGCTAATCAGACACTGCAGACAATTTATTGGAAGCAAAAGATTTTAGTTGCTAAATGGTCATACCCCTCGTACAAAAATTAGTCAATGAAAAAAAATGCATTCAAAATTTACCACAAATTTTAAATTACTACAAAAATCAATAAATCAGCATCTTCAGCCATTACAAAAGTTCTTCTATTCCTAGACTTTCTGTATTTGTATAAAATACCACGAGAAAATAAGATAGGCAAGCGAGTAGGTTATAAATAATTTAAAAACATATATCGGTGTCCTATGTTCGGTATATTCAGTCGCAACAAGTAACGTGCAAGAAACGCCGCCATAAGCAACAGCTACAACAACAACCGGGCGTCTGGAAGAAAAACGTAACGATGAAGGTTCAAAAGAATAGAAAATAAAAAGTAAAGGCCACCGGGGAAGCGGGAGCATTTGAAATTTTGATTTCAGTGGTTGCAACCAAGTTTATATCTGAAATACTAAACGTTTCTCTCGACGAAAGCGGAAACATAGAGACACCTTAAATAAACTTGACACAGAAAATGCACTCGTGGTGAATAGGAACAAACTGACCCACTTCCGAACACAAATAAACCTCGTTGACGTAAAGAGGGACACAATCAGGGTCACGTAAACCGAATGAAGCCGCTTTAATTTAGTAGACGGAGAGTTTTTATTCAAATAGAAGTAGTGATCTCGTAGCATTTGTAATAATTAGTAAGAACATTTTAGTAAGATTGTAGGGGTCTGTATGTCTAGCGTTTTCATCTCTTCTGGACCTTTTTTACTTGTTAGGTTTCTCCACTGTTTGCGTATCTTGCTACGATTTCATGAGTCATCATTGTCGCCGCTTTTTACACACATATAAATAGTACATGTATCGTTATCTCATCCACGTGCCGATGTTGATGTTTCCATAGTTTACTCCTTTCTATACCTTATCATCATTTCATACATTATTGCTAATTCCACGTGCTTTTCAAACAGGGTCGGGGTGTAACAGCAGGATACCCTGACTGGAATGTATAATGTTGCAGGATGCATTTTCATTTGTTATTTATACTGTCAGTGACTGTGCTCAATCGTAACTTTCTGATCAGAAATGAGGAAATCGGTAGTAGAAAAGACGTTGGATATTTTTTACGAATCTCCTTTATTACTTGTCGATGTATTTATTACCTCTTGTGCCCTCGCCAAGACACAACTTTCAACCTTCGGATCTCATTTAAAGATTCCAAAAATGCACCTCGTAGTAGATGTCAAGAACACTCTTGCTGTTGTTCCCCCCTTCAAATATATACAAGAGACAGAGAACTTTCCTGATTGACAAGAGCTGAACGTGGTTATTTCAATTAAAGGGGAAGGGAGCACAAGCTTTTCTTACTTAAGTTTTACAACTGAATTGTTAGAGATTTTCAGGAAAATATTTGAGTTACAGTAGTTCAGACATTTTGTATTTTATTCTTGCGCAAACATGAGCAACTCTTTTCCGCACAGAATAATGCCTTTCCATAAATATGGGAAACCCGGACCGTGTCTTCTGTCTTACCAAGCCCTTTTTGTCTTTCTTTTGCAGCACATTGGTCCTTAGATATCACATGCATTAGAGGAAGCTTCTCGGAATGTGCAAAAACATGTGGGAAAACAGTTCGAACACGGCCCACCACATGCACACAGCCAAGTTTGACATTCTACGATACGGAGAACTGTGTCTTCAAGGGATGTCCATGTAAGTCTAATGATACTGAACAAATCGAGATTGTTATGCATATGCTTCATATAGCTGAACTGGCATAATGCACACCGCGAATAGTCTATGTTCAGAAATTATTATTTCAAATCCTTTCTCGTCTAGCATGAGAAACCTCTTGAAGCTATTTCTATTTCATATCTTTGATATATCGATACTTCTACAGCGCCACTTTCACTAATTTGCCCTAAAAAGCTACTAAAGTAGCGATGAGGTGCGTATTTAAAATACTAGAAATAAAAATGAAAAAAGATCTCACGTATAGAAAATTTTCTAACTAGTATTTTTGCACCCTTCTCATAAAAACAGCAATTCGCTTAATTTCTCTTAATTTGCCATAATTTTTTTGTTGCACGTTAATTTTAATTGCATTATGTAAAATTCTTTATATCTTTGAATTATATAGTGCAAATGGATTTCGTTATTACCACAATATTGCTGTGAATATTCCTGCAGCATGTGGTATTATATGGTATCTATTGGTTGTGCATGTTCTAGCTCCATGAGTAGGTCCATATCGCATCATTTCTACATACACGCAATAATCAAATATCTTTGTTTTTTACAAGTGTTTTAAAGGCAATGAAATCAAGCTAGGTAAAGCTCAGCAATGAAAATAGGGTTTTGGATTCAGAAGTATCGTTGTACTTGAAAAACTGCCCTGTTTGACTCATTACGAGTCTTGGTCGCAGTGTGCGAAAGTTGGCAATTTGGGCGGGAAGGTCCGCATAGTTACGTAATATTGTTTATAAGGTCGTTTGATGGGGACTAAAATAGCGTTCAACGGCTGAACTCACTTTGAGACGGAAGACACTCGATCCAGAGTTTTTTAGAGATTAGAGGTTGTAAGTAATTGGATTGGAATCTACAGTACATGTTTTTTTTTGTAGACAATCATTTTTCATAAAATTATCTTTAATGAAAGTCCTGTTCGGATCAGAAGAAGCCGTCCGATTTCTTACAAATGTCTTTACGTCGAATGAGTAAAACACAGAGCGACATAAGCTTTTCCTTTCGATGTAACTTGAACGCAATGTCTCTTTTGAAAAGTCGAGTTGAGGTTATGGTTCTGTATTTACTGAAACGTGTTGCACGTTATTAGTACATTTTGTTTCTAACGACTTTCCACAGGACGTACGCTAACGGAATATGTTTATTTTGCCATTTCAGTCACCCCTCCGCTAAATGTTTCAGGGAGTAGTATTGACGAAACTACTATTTATGTCACATGGGAAGAACCATTGCTTAATGACGACCATGAGCCTGTAGTGGGATATGAAATACGAGCGATCAATTTATTAGATGCAGATGATCCAATTCACAATCAGACGTACACTTCTGTACCAAAGGAAAAGACTCTCCTCTATTTACAAATATACACGGACTATCAAGTTTATGTTCGTGCTTGGTCTTTGGACGTCCGAGGACAATGGTCACCTGGTACTAATGTCACTTCCGGTGAATCTTGTAAGTGATGTTGCTTATTTTAACACAAATGTTTAAGTAGACTTCTTTGTTAAGAAAATGCACCAACTCATTGTATTGGTACTTTTTGTCTCTACAAAATCCTTGACCTGGGGTCCTTGAATTCCGGTAACAGAAATAATAAACAAGGTTGTTAAGTCACTTTGTATTATTCTACATGTAATCAAGCACAAGTTGACCGATTGCTGAGTCATTTTCAGTAACTACTGACGTACGTTTTCTTTGCACAGCTGAATGTTTTGATACTATACTGGTTTTGCTAAAAAGGACTGGTACATGTTGCGCCATTTTGTTTCGAAGCCTCTGCAATTAACAACCTCCATAGTCGCTGGCATAGAGATACGCCTGTTCCTATAACGATACATGCCTCTGCTCAGTAGGTATTAGGTCTCTTCTTCCGTAACTCCAGGCAATTGATGTGAGCAGTCTTTTGCGCAAACCTTTAGTGATTATAAATCCATGATTTAAGGCAATTTAAATGCATTGTGTTACAATTTAGCTCCTGAAAGTTCATACGTTTTCATCGTATCAATTTCTCTTATGCTCAAGTATTGTAATATATACATATTATTGTCAATTTTGGAAATAGGTTTTTTGTTGCTACAAGCTTGAAATTTCTGACAGGGATAAGGATAAAGATCAATTATTACGTTTATCCTTAAGGTGCGCTATTGATAAATAAGGGTCTACTGTATGTGGATAAAGACGGAGATTTCCTTAGAAGAGAATGCTAGACGTTAAACTGCAAGAACAAATGATTCCTAAGGACCAACTAAGAATTGATTGCAATATGGCTAAAATTTGACAGATATACCAGAGAAATAGAAAAGTATGCCATCCGCGTCATGCGCTTTACCAACTACGCTAGGTGAACTGCTCCGATGACATACTCGATGTCTCGAGTCGCCACCTTAGCTCCCAGTACTCCACCAGTGGACATGGCCATCCAGCTCTAAGCAATTATGCCTCTATGTGTCATGTGACTAGATCATGGAATAACTGCCATGCGGCCAAATCATTCTCTCTATCAACACATCAAAAATTCCCAGAATACTTTGCAGTATGGTTAAAAGCAGACAATTTTTACCCCTTGTGATAAATTGTTTGATTGTGGTCAAGTAGGGCTTACAAGGTAGGTATTTTGAAACAACTATATTCCCTAATGAATCTGAAGGAATCAATATAAGACTCCCATAGGACAACACTTAAAATCTGTATCTACTTCCCCTGTATATACATCTTCAATCTTCTTCGCCCTTGTTATTCCATATTCCAATAACAAACGGCAAATCTATAAAGCATTTCAAGTTGCAACTGATCTCCTTAGTAACACTATGATATGTGTTATTCCACAGTCCCCATCCAGGCACCTGAAGCACTTAATATCACAGGAGTAGGAATGTTTCATATAAGCATTTGCTGGTCACTTGTTCCCAGGAGGTTTGCTCGCGGGAAAATCATCTCCCACCGTGTCTATATGAAGGAAAATGGGTCAAATATAGATTTTAATCAGTGTCTTGTTGTCACAGAGGGATTTAATGCCACACTTAATGGACTTCTACCGTATACAGAATATGATATCAAAGTTTCCGCATCTACCGAAAAAGGAGAAGGTCCGCTGTCCAACACTATCACTGTGCGCACTTTGGAGTACGGTAAAGAAAAATTTTGTATTTCTACTTAGCACATTTCTATCTAAGTTTGAGTCTGAGGAAAATTTGAAATGATTAAGAGTTAATTAAGCCAATTCCGGAATTCGATGCAATGCATGATGTAAATGAGTTATTCTTGGCAAACAAGAAGGAAAACTTCGTAAATATGAACTGGACATATTAAGTGAAAAGTTTTGATTAACAATCTTTAGAAACTTCAACCGAGACATAGAGATGATAAATTTAAACAATTTTATAAGAAAATCAGGCAACGAAGATTTATTGTTTACGCCTGAGGTAACTTGAAGTTGAACTCCAGCACTTATGTGATCAAGTGATTACAAATTCAAATATTTTATCCTAATTCTTATAGACTAAACCAATTTGTTACTAACTCACTTACTTCAGCAACGTATTTATTCTTTATTGTTTTGTTTTTTTGCACGAATGTATGTAATGTATATAAGATATCATCTGTTTTAGCAATCTTCCTTCACAATTTTTCATGCTTAATTAACAAATGATCACGACTAACATCAAATTGTGAGTAATGTGATTTTACAGGCCTCGCTGCTTCGATCTAAATCTCAAGTCTCTGTAGACCTGACGTTTCTCCATTTAATGTTCTTTTGTTGACACCCTGTGAGGAATTACTATTTTTGAAGCCACAAAAGCAAATTTAGATGTATACATGAGCTTATATAAAAGTTTTTGAATAATTTGCATGCATAATTTTATTTAAAAATGAAGAAAGTGTGTATTTAACAAAGAGGAGACTGTCTGCCTTAATCGTAATCTGAACATTCCTGGAACGTTTGGTGAAAGGTAATATTCCAATGGACGAAGTAATTCATTTGCTTTGTTCCTACAGAACATGCTGGCTACGCAGCTGTACTCCATTTGTTGACTAAAAAGCCACCATTGACTGCACTAATAAAACCAACAATATAATCACTAACAACATTACGAATACAATCACTATTGACGTCACTATTAACACCAATAATATAATCACTAATAACATTACGAATACAATCACTATTGATGTCACTATTAACACCAATAATATAATCACTAATAACATTACGAATACAATCACTATTGACGTCAATATTAACACCAACAATATAATCACTAATAACATTACGTCTACAATCACTATTGACGTCACTATTAACACCAAAAATATCATCAGTAATAACATTACGAATACAATCACTATTGACGTCACTATTAACACCAACAATATAATCAGTAATAACATTACGTCTACAATCACTATTGACGTCACTATTAACACCAATAATATAATCACTAGTAACATTACGAATACAATCACTATTGACGTCACTATTAACACCACCAATATAATCACTAATAACATTACGAATACAATCACTATTGACGTCAATATTAACACCAATAATATAATCACTAATAACATTACGAATACAATCACTATTGACGTCACTATTAACACCAATAATATAATCACTAATAACATTACGAATACAAT
>JAAAKL020012576.1:0-12951 GCA_010016065.2 Carybdea cf. marsupialis auct. non (Linnaeus, 1758)
GGGGGGGCAGTTGTTAGCAGCATACTGTGAATATAATATGATTTATTGCATCCAGAAATAACCTAAACAAACAGTATTCACCTACAAGAATCTTCGCTGGGGAAGTAGAGTATCTATAAAACATTTAGATATATTAGTGAGGAAATGAAAACTGCAGGATTTTAGTCATGTAGTGATGGCTCACAACCTATCGATTCACATTTTCGAAGGCGAGGTCAAATGCAGCAGTTCCGGGTGACAACTAGGGTGCAGATCAGTCGATGATATCAGAGAGTGGAACGGCAAATCAATGAAAGGTTGTATGAACACTGCAAGACAGAGTAGTGAATAAGGAAGATTGTTGCACGAGTCCATGATCTACAACTCTTAGCGGTAAGGATGGACTTACACACACACGGGCACACACGCACGCGCACACACACACACATGCACGCACACAGAGATCGTAGAAACAGACACCAGAAAATGCTAGAGTGGAAAGATTCGTGGGACTAAAGAGAGATTGAGTTATCAAGCCTCGAGTATGACTATGGATGATCGCGGTAGGCCAAGTTATGATATATGCTTGTGGTGTTGTTAATAGAAGATAAATAAATAAATGGATGGAATGAAATTATTGTGCATTAGTTATGTTGCCCGGAGATTTTACGAAAATGTCACCTTGTAGAAACTTCGATGATGTTCAAAACCTTAAAAATAGATGTTTTTGAAAATCATGTGTTCTTCTCTACCAATCTATCACTTCCAAAACCTGTCTACCTTACGCCTCCAACTTATCATTCTCGTTGGAAGAGCAGCACTTTGCTACTGATCAGTTCTGATTTGTAATATCTTAGAGGCTGGAGTCATTTATTCATTGGTGATCTTAATTAATGTGTATTAATTTGTTTCTCTACAAGGTTTTAGAAAAGATTGAAGAAGTTCTGAAAAAAGGTTCACAAGCTGGACTTGATAAATTAACTTCGGAATTTTACACACTCATTCCTCATAATTTTGGACGACAGAGACCGCCTGTAATAAGGGACATGGAAACACTGAGGGGAAAGATGGACATGCTTTTGGTAATTTTTGTAGTATATAATCGATTACTTGTTTGCTTTGCAAAGCCAGCTCTTCATCACTTTCGGATAACCATGCCCTTTCAAGCCATCCTTTGTCGTCCTTCATTCTCTTTCATTCTCTGAGGAATCCATGTTTCTCGATTTAAGCGATTTCCTGATTTTCGTTACCTAAGATTACCTAAGTTTTTGATTTTTTTAATTCCTATCGTCTTTTTCGGTCACCCTATAAAAGAGATGAATAGGTTAACGGCTTGAAGTTCGTGGCATTGTAAAAAGCCCGTAAATTTTGTTTTATTTAGCATCAAAAGTCACTTTTGTTTGAAGTTTCGTTATTTTTTTTCATTGTCATAACGTAAGGTTAATATTTGACTGCAAGACACCCTCAGTTATGGCTGCCTTGCCCATAGATATTTTTTGCGCTATCTATGACCAGTTTTACCAAAGCTAAGCTATGTACCGTTCTGGGACACAACGCAGAAATCGAAGGCAGAGGCGTAGATGTAAATGCTATACCTTAGTACATAACAATCCAAACCATAAACACATTGGGTTTATAGCCTTCCGTGATTGACCATAATTACTGAGATAGCTTCATGCTAGGAGCAAGGTTTAAGGCGGCGTGCCTTTGTTACAGTAACTGTACTGTATACAAGCTAGCCGAGAGATTAAGAAGCAGGGTTATTGGCTGGCAAGGGACGCATTGCCGAGGAAGACTCGTTGCAAATAGTTGGGAACCTCCAACAAAATGGAACTGTCTTTGAACGTAAATGACATAGATATTTAACTGGATGCACCAACGTTTTAGTAAGCGCCTGACATGCAGCAACGTATATACGCTTCACATGTCTAAGACTACAGTCACATAATAGATCCATATATGGCGAGAGACTGATTTTATTATGAGATTCAAAACGTAGAAGATTTGCAAAAGGAGAAGTTCGAGTCAAAATGCTTAAGTTAAGTTGCAGACCATTTTGGGAATGCATTACGATAGTCCAGAGGAACTTTTGATACAAACTTGATTACTGTCTATTGAAGTAACACACCGGCCGTATTAACATACAAATATAGGCAAAACTTCGAAAAAGAGCCACCGAAGATGAGTGTAATTATTCTCTGTTATTTATTGTACCTTTTTCTATTTTCGGGTGCAACTGACTTTCTCGTTACTTTTACGTTTCTTTTGCAGGTCTTAGGGGACATTGAAATTGCTCAGGCTTTGAAAACGGAAGCAGAATCTCAAGAGGTGAGTTTGCGCGTAGCAGTGCGAGCAATATCATGTTTTTGTATCATGAGGCTGCAGAAATGCTGCACTTGCATGTCTCATGAATTTTAAGTGTAGGAATGTGTTGCTTGATACGACGACAGTGCAAATGCAAAGTTTTGATTGAACAGAATTTTTAATTTTAAACTAGGGACAAGACTTGATGACTTTAAGTAACCAACTACTTTGGCAGATTTTTTGCCCTCTCTATTTTTTAGTAGGCCATAGTTGCAACGTCAGTGCCGAACGTTGTCGTGGATTGCAATGACTACTGAAGTTTGTGAAGGACAGTCGATTGCACAAGGGGGGCCTTAATATCTTGCAAACTGTCATTGGCCAAGCAAGGGAGGACACTTACTTCAGTCCAAACTAGCTCGAAGATGAAATGTGGTAGTTGTATGGTAACACTAGGCTGCAAAATTAGATGGCCTCCTGTAAATAGTGAAATTAGCCTGAGATTATTGGATGTTTATATATAAACTCAGGTAGATAATGAAATTTGCCTAAAACATTGATATCTACATTGTTCTCAGGTGGATAGAGAAATTGGCCTGACAAGTTGAATTTCATGTTAGACATCTCTTTCCTAGTGAATTATGTCTCAGTTTCACGCTAGGATATTATTATCGCGTTTGAAATCCATTTTAAAGTACATGTCTTTGCTTTCCTGTTTTCTATCTAGCAATCACAGACGGAATTGATGGTGGATCATCCATCAGATATTAATTATAAGCTTCTGTCGGCGGACTTAGAACTTCTTACAGCTGATTCAAAGGAGTACAAGGTAAGGTTGGTCGAAGACCGCAATTTTTTAACGACCACGATTAGGCTAAAGGGATCATATATTGGATCTCTTGGAGAACCGTACCAGGCACCGCCCTTGACTGCAAGGTAGGTAGTAGACGCCAATGTTTAAGAAGAAGTGGCTCCAATATCTTTCCCAACCCTTATCGTTAATACATTGTTCGTAAGTATAACAGCCTGTCAGCGGAAACCCTGCAGAGAAGCAGTAACAAGTGAACCGTCAAAGATCTATGAGCTGCCTAATTTTTGCTGCTGATCAATTTCTCAGTGACCTATTATTTCAAACTTCAAGACTCGTGTCATTATTCATCACTATCGCCATCGCTATCACCATCGCCATCATTGCTGTCACGATCGCCATCATTGCTTTCACCATCGCCATCATCATCGCCATTGCCATTGCCATTGCCATCTCCATTGCCATCACCATCACCATTGCCATTGCCATTGCCATCTCCATTGCCATCACCATCACCATGATCATCTCTCTGTCAGTTTTCAGCAGGTTCCAACTGATAGGGCAAACAAACTATTGAAGAGATTTGGGGTTTTTCTGACTGTGAGATAATTTATTCTGAGGAGCATGTATCGAACATTTACCTATAGATCCGAAGCCCAGTAATTTGTTCAGTTATAGTAATTTTTATTGCAATTAATTTATAGCCTTTCAACTTTTTTAGGTCATTCAAAAGAATATCCAGGCTACGGCGCAAGGATATTTTAGCCATAAACCTAATTTACTGAACGTATGGAAAGTGAATCGCCATGATGAGGTTTGTTTCTCATTTCTACCCTTAACATTTTATGATTTAATTAATAAAACAAAAGTTTAATTTCTCATTAGTATTTCAAATTTTATTAATTATTGATTTATTGCTTCATTTTTGTTCAGAATTTATTATATTTTCTCTGTTTCCCCACCGCAGCTCTTTGTTTGTGGATTTATTGATGTGTTATATTTTGTTGATGTTTTTTCTCATTTTTTTAGTGGCCTACTCTTCAGACTTGCCCTTGTGTGAACTCCTATTGTTGTTGTTGTTGTTGTCTATTATGTACTATATTGAGCTAGAGACTGCAGCTGAGATTCTTCTATGGATCGGCTTGCCTAGAAATGCAGGCTTTCAGTGTCTCCTTGGCGACTGTCTGTAACGTTGATTGTCGTATTTTGTTTAAACAGGGTAAACGTTTTGCTGCACATGATAACATCGACAACAGAAGGCTGCTTTGGCACGGTACTAATGTTGCTGTTGTTGTTGCGATTCTCAAGAGCGGGTTAAGAATTATGCCCCATTCTGGGGGAAGAGTCGGCCGTGGTATTTACTTTGCATCCGAAAACAGCAAATCTGCTGGATATGGTAAGTTCTTTTCACTTTTTTGAAAGTCGTTTGACTTGTACACCGAATGTACTTGTGAACGAATGTCTTATTATTGTTTAGGACACAAACATAACTTTCAGGAGTCTTTAAAGACCCGATTTATGTATGCAGAGGACTTTCTCCCCGGTCTGTACAATTGCTGGCGTGTTTATGTCTACAATCAAAAGCCTTAAATTTAGAGGGGGGCGATAACATTAGTCCCCCTCTGCATTCTGTGCGTTTCCTCTTTTTTTTAGTCGTTGTGTTGCAGTTTACTCCTGCCCATGCTATTCTTCCAGCCGTATCCACTGTATATGCAAGACACGTGTGAAAATCTCTGTGACAGTTCTCAGGTCTTTGCAATTTTAATTTAATATATGGCCTTTGGTATTTCCTTGAAGGAGAGATCTTCCGTAGACCTTGTTAAATTGTTAACATTAGGATAGTGCGTCTATACACCTTTAGCAGTAAGCCATGATGACTCACTTGTTATGCCAAATGGTATGGTCCCGAGATCATTTAAGTTACCATAGGAAAACTGTCAGAACATTTCTCAGTCAAAGGTTGCTTTGATTGGCGTTTGCCTTTTGACATTCTAAGTGTTGAAGTGTAGAAACTGTTTGTAAATGCTCCTCTACTTTATTGGGTCAACCTTTTATAAAAGTTGTTAGCTTATATGATGTGTATAATGTTATGATAGCTATCCTTTTTGTTCCAATATGCTGATATAACCACGTTCAAGCCCTTGGAATCACGCTAACATACTAATGAATTCGGGTATGTATTTCCCGTTGATTTAGTATCTCCTTCGCATGATGGTACTGGTATAATGTTCTTGAACGAGGTAGCACTAGGAAAAGAACATTCTATAGTAAGAGATGACTGCTCACTGGTTGCGGCACCAAAAGGATCCGACTCCGTCGTGGCAAGGGGACGCACGGAACCAGGTCAGTATAGCTCTGGATACACATTTTTTAACAAACGTGACTACAGAAACCATGGTATTCAAATGGACCTTATTTTAAGAAGTACCTAAGAAACACGGTGAGGCTAAAGTTACAAAGACAATTAAAAATAGAAATGCATGGAAATTTACTCTGCAGAAGTAAAGCCCAAAAACTTTATTTGTTGGTTAGGACTAGATATTCGGAGCAATTCTCAGCACTCTGAAGTGAATACTTCATTTAATACTGTATAAAAGCAAGAGCGGATGCCATGTACCAATTTACCTTATTACTGCCGAAGAAGTAAAGTGACGTTTATTCTGAACGTTTTTTGAAGGAGAGATCTTGTTTTTTAAAGAAACACATCAGCCCCAACAATGTCTTCCTTATAAAAACTCGCAACTAATATGAAAAGGGATTCTACTAACCTCAAGAAGTCAGAATCTTGGAAAATGTCTGCTGCTTTTTAGGATTATGTGTTCCCTTGGAACGATTTTATTCCGAAATCTCTTTCAGCTTTAAAATTAACGCATTTTTATATCTGTGGTAATGGAACGAATTTTAAGTTACATTTCTTTGTTAGGGTGAGTAAGCAATCATTTGAATATATACCACCATTCTGCCCTCTTGTCTGCTTTTTCACCGCAAATTATGACGAAGGATACTCAAGTTTCTAAGACCTTAAGTTATAATCGAGTTAGTTGATCTTTGATCCGAAAATTCACCTTTTAACCGAACTCACTTTAACATATGTCTCTATTTAGATCGTCATAGGCTTAGGGAACCTTTTAGAAGCCGATGAAAACTTGTTTGGTAAAGCACAGGCGTGCTATATTGGCATTAAAAGTTCGCTTGTAGTATCATCTTCACTGGAGGTTATTCCTTTGCGAGGATGTTAATCGATGTGCTTGATTACACCTTATATGGTTTTGGTTTAATCACTTGCCATTGTATAACCAACTTTTTGTTTGGCATGTCACCACAAAATAGATGTCAGCTATTTGCCAGACTGAGTTGATGAGAATTTATGTTGTTGTTATATCGAGAGTAATCAGTTATCCCGTGCATAATTCGTCTAAACGTTTAGGTGCCCCAAAATGTTTGACTTGCAAGAGTCTTGGTCACACTGGTATCTGTCTAGTTTAGCCTCATTGAATCCCTTGCTCTGATACACAATAGTTTAGCTTTGAGCAAGTTCTGGTCCGTAAGATCATAACCTTCTGTTGCAATTCCGCTGACTTATGCATACAATCTGCCGAGGGCTACGTTCTTGGTAGAGATTCCAACTCACCTCTTCCTATACAAACTGTATGTCAAAGTGCTATCTTTGAAAGTCAGTAGATCGAGAGAGGTAACAATCAAGTTACGAAATGACCACCAATCAAAAAGATGAATAAAACGGAAAGGACCCAAAACGACTAAGGCTTGCCTGATACAGTTCCGGATCAATGAGATACAATGACTGACGTTAAAATAGAAGCGATTTTTAACAAGAATCAGTCTAGAACGGCAAAGGAACGGCAATTATAACGAACTCTTGAGCTCAGCGTTGTAACAACTCTGAAGAAGGCTAGCTTGACTAGCCGAAATGTAAGTTTAAAATACGTTAAAGTGTCCCTTTGCCGTTCTAGACTGATTCTTGTTTTAAATCGATTTCACCAATCAAAAACCCTTTAGAAGAGACGAAAACAACTGCTTTTTGCCTTCACGTTAAGCATTATGATGCAAGGGTCAAACGCTTGACCATATGTATTGTGTATGAATGATGTTCATGACGGAGGGATAACTAACAACTTTAGAATTAACATCCATAGTCACAAAAAATTTATTTTCGTATCTGGGCTGGTCATAATTCACCTTATAAATCTGATCTGAATGTGCTGCTGAAGCAACATTTGCTGGCGGCAGAGATTCTGATCGAGCTTTTGTCGAATGTACTGGGAGAGGCTATGAAACATGTCCGCCCCCATTCGAAATATATTCGATATTTTAATAAAGTTTATTTCCGTTTAGGTGCGAAGTATAACTATGACTTTAAGGCGCTGTTTATTTAACATTTTTTGTAAGGAGTTGGGAGATTATTATTTTTTATGGGAAACCAACCTTGGCACTTTCCATAATTACCATCACTTGCACACCTGTAAGAGTAACTATTCGAGTTGACAACTTGTTTTATTTAAGGATAATCCCAGCACTTTTGCTTAGAAGGCATGGCGAATGGATAAGGACATTAAGTGCCGCAAAAATCAAGCATGAATAAAATTTTATGTAGTTTCCGTAAGTGACCTGAAGCCAAAGACTAAGGAAGCAGTAATGGTATGTTAGTGCTTATACTCTTGTCAGTTAAAGTAGCTGCTAGTGCATATCCCGAAAATGTCAATGCTTTTTCGTTGGCTTCTTTGACTTCACGTCGGCTGTTATAGCACTTAATTATTTTTGGAAAACAGGGTTTTGGTACGTTCGGGCGTTCTTTTTATCATTCCTTGACTTAAGTAAATGTACAATTCTACCTGGGAGTTTATTAACTAGTGAGGTGACTTAAAACGTTGCTATTCTTCTCCTCAGATCCATCGAAAGACACCACACTCGAACTTGATGGTAAGAAGGTGATTGTTCCACAAGGAGCCCCAAAGACACAGTCACAGTACAAAAACAGTTCCTTCACGCAGAGTGAGTACCTCGTCTACAAAGAGAGCCAGGCCCGCATTCGCTATCTTCTTACGCTAAAGTTCTGGTAGGCTGATGGATTGTTGTTGCGGTTGTGCTGTATTCTTTGAGATGCTAGTCAGCATAGACACGAACTACGTTTTGAATCAACGTTAGGCAGTATAGCTGTTGTATCTATGTTTCTGTCTTATGTTAATTTTGATCGATGTTTGTGCTAACCAGCTACAAATGTTGTTATGTTCGATGGGGCATTGATGTAAATTTTCATCACGATTTTTACTCACAACTGTAGCTGTTGGATTCCTTATACGTGGGCAACAGCATCAGGTGGTAAAACGGGTGGTGCGTCTGTTAAATTAAAATGTTGCCTTCATTAGCTTGAAGTAAGAGTGCTTTTGGTATTATAGCTTTTGGAAATGATAAATGGTTCTCTTAAAATGTACTCTAGCCATTATTTTTTATCTCGTCCAGCAACTACGTTTATGGTTGCCCCCTCACTATTCCTTGCTTTTACCTTATGCACAGTATTCGGCACCACATTGTGTATATCTGTAATTAGTTAATGGTAGTGCACGAAACTGTAGCATCCTCTTCGACTGTACGCTGGTAGTACACATAATAGTGAGGGATAGTGGTCAGCTGGCACGTATACAGTGTATAGCTGCTCGTCGTTGTTTCACGATCTCGTGTTGATAGGTAATAAAATAGGAAGTAACTGTACATACTTGAGGGGATAAGGTACTATTCTCAGTGTAAGTGATGGGTAGATGTTCATTCGAAAGTGTAGTGGCATCGTGTTAATACAACTGATCTCTAAGAAACAGTTTGATTATCATGAGCCTCTCATTTTCTATATAATGAGTATATGAACTGACATCGGCCGTCAGGCGTTGGACACCATTTTAGTTCCCATCAAGGAAAGATTACAGACAATGTTACGTAGCATGGCGGGCTTTTGCGCGCTATTTTAACTTTTGAGACCTAGTATTCATGACCACACTTTTTCGCTGTTGGAAACAACTGGGATTGATCGTTCCAGTCTTTTTTAGAGATCAGTGGTTAACACACAACACGTTGACCCACGGAGATGTTTCTGTATTTTTGTTTTAATCACGCTTTTAAATATGTTTTTGGGATTCACAATTTGAATATGGATTTAACAAGGGTAGTATCTAAAGACGGCAATTTTCTTTTTGCCCCTTTTCGATAGCCTATTCACGTGTAACTTTTGGGTAAACTTACAGTTCACTGAACCAGGGCGGGCCATGGAGCCCAGTCACCGAGATTTACTGTACTAGTTTTGCTTTTTTAAAGAGACTTGGACACGACAATATGTGTGACCATGACGACATCTCTACCTGTACTGATTTACAGAAATTTGCACAAACGCCCTATAATTACTACTCTATTCTTAAAAAGAGATTATTTCAAGGTTGCATGTGGTTTCTTGGTTTTCTCGATGAGGAGAATAGACCATGAAACCAGGAGTAAACGACCCTTTCATAGCCATGTTTTACAAGATAGAAATCATTGTAGTCAAATTGAGAAACTTTAATTTATTCACTGGTATTGATAACTCATAAAGCCAGAAACATTGTTTAGTTCACAGAACTTTACCGTTTTTTTTGAACTGTTTCCCAGAGCATGCCGGTTGGCCAGCGTCCTGTTATATCACAGTATCCCATATTTACGTTTAACTAGCAATGGCGACGGATTAAGTGATGGTTGCATGCATCTCTATCCAAGATGTTATCAGAGCAAGTGAAACATTGTGTCATTGATTAACCCAGCGTCACTACTTCATAATGTTTCACAGCATTTCAAAACCTACGTATACTTACTGGGGCTTTTTGTACATGTAATTAGAAACATTGTGGTTACGGCACATTATTTTTAAATTTGCTTGTCTTTAAATGGCCAATCAATACACAGCATGGCACATTTATATGCACACGTGTGGTATCATTTTGTATTATTTGTTACTAGGGAGTTCTCTGTAGTGTAAAATGGTAACTTGTACGTGCTGCTTCTACATGTAATAAGGATGCCCCTTAATACAAAAAGGCTGAATGCCCCGATTTTGGGTAATTCTTTCTTTCTTTGATTCTTCGTTGTTTCTTTAGTCTGCCCGGACTAACAATTCCTCGTGCTGCTTTACATTTACCAGAACGTGTTGCATTTTTATTGGTTGATCCGATAGTTCGGGGCCATATTTCTATGACATCGACAATAATGCCATTTTAAGACCTCCACCGCAGGGTAGCAACGGGGTTGTGTGATTGAGAAATGAGTAACTCTGGCTAGGGCCCCTTTTACATGAACCTCGTGAATTTGCGGTCCCGCGATAACAGTGTTGAAGAGACAATCCACAGATATGGGTTGCAACCACTGATCTCTAAAAACACTGGACCGAGCATCTTCCGTCTGAAAGTGAGATCAGTCGTTGGACGCCATTTCAGCGGCGGACTTTAACGCGCTATTTTAACTAATGGGGGCCAGTACTCGTGACTACACTTTTTCGTAGTTGGAAACAATGGGAGGCTCGATCCAGTCTTTTTTCGAGATCAGTGGTTTGGAACGCGTACCTTCCTCCTCTTCAGATCAGCATGGACGGCCACAATATGATTTAGAAAGTTTTCGGAAAACTTTTAAGTTCTTCAGTAAACAGATGTTGGTGACTTCTTGAAACAAGATACATTTCAGTGTGTTCACTACTCCTTTAAATCACAAGTTCGAACACTCCCATTAAAGTAGATTTTTTTGCTGTTGATTTTGATGGTTTCTCGAGCGTTCTCATGGGCACCGTGAAGGCTAAAAAGACAGGTTCAAGATGTCACTGATGCTACTACCCAATACCATCGTAGGCACCCTCTCGTTTAAATTTTTAACTACGAAATGTGCTCTAGTTCGTAAAATAGTGAGGGAACTTTCTTAGAAGTAAAAGAAATGAAGTGAGGAATTGATCGAATAATATCAGCATATCAAAAACATGCAGAAGATCGGTTGACGCTGCCATGTCTCTCATTTGTTGTTTATTTGAATCTGAATATAATCATTCATGTTTTAACTGTAGAAGGAATTCAATGAACCACTTGTTTTTTGGCTGTATGAGCTGCTTGTTTTGGTCAACCATGCAGGATTCTATCTCCATGGACGTTTCTCTGGAAGGTGTGTTTGGTAAACAGAATTTGGAGCTTAACCTCATAAATGACGAAGACATTAAGAATGGTTTACTTTACTAATGATTTACTTCAATTCAATGCCTGGTATAACTTGCTCTTTTCATCACCATGAAAATTTCCTGAATTGATATACTCAAGGCGAAGTTAAGTGAGGAGCTAGCACGTTTTGCTTTTCTCAAAAATTTCTTACACAGGCCATATTCTCTGCTTAAGATAGATAGGAATAGAAAACTGGTGGGTTGAATATCAGATTTCCTCCAACCTGAAGGCAAGGTAGCTACTGGTGGCTTCTGCTGTCTCGATGTCATTCGATCTGCAAATATACACATATCCAAAATCTGCGAGGACTATTGGCACAAATCCACGTGATCAATTAAACTGACTCATAGTGCGGAGGAACAGTGATGCCGTCACAAATAAAATGTTTTGGAAATAGAACGATTTGACTCCAGGTATCTAAAGGCAATCCCGGAATAGGCTGTTTCCCAATATACCCGACCTGTAGTGTATAAAGTGTTTCAACTAGAAGTCTTTGAATCTCAAAATCTCTGCTCAAAACTCTGTTGATATTCCTTGGTTCCTTTAGTTAGTAACGATAGTATTAAAACTTGGAAATCTGATATCTCCGTGTTTGGCCATTTACGTTCTCGTTAATAGGACAGCATGAAAATTGAGGTTTTTTGCTAGTAATTCAAAAAGTTTCGAAATCGTGACGTCACACTGTGCTACCGCATTAGGGAAGTTGGGAATGGTAAGTCTGAATAAAAACTGACCTGGCATTATCATTCTCATCTACATAGGTTTAAACACCTTTCCCCTTAGGAACAACAAGCTACTAATAAAATTCCTCAATATTTTGAGACGAACTAGATAATGCAGTTGATAAAAATTCAATACGGCTACTAAACAATAAGTCGCTCTCTGTATGTCATACGAGCCATATATTGTTGGTGTCTATGACCGTGAAATTTAAAACTTCCCCTAAAATTGGATTTGAAGGTAGTTCGTTTTTGAAAAGATTCACGTCAATGTAAATCAACAATATTGCTTCAGCAGCACGCAGTCAACTGTTCCATATTTATCATCACAGAAGGAGGCTGAGGATACAGACCGCTGTTACAGAAATTGTTATTCTGTAACAGCGGTCTGTACATGTTTAAAATATCGTGGGGACATGAATATCTTCAATTTGTGATTAAGCATACGCTAGAAACCTGCGCGGGCTAAAAGAACCCAGTCTACTCCCACCGGCTGTCTGCCTCGTGCCCACAGCCATTTTTACGCGGATGCCCATAGGTAAACTGTGCGCAGTAAGCATGAATACAGTGGTATACTATGCACATGACCTCTTCACAATATCTGACTATTGCTCGTGCTTTATTTAACACTATTACGAATGGTGTTATTAACAACAATGCATTCACACTGGACATCATTCACCCTAGACACCATTCAAACTTTTATCAATTCGGGGTGTTGAAACATTAAACCTTGACAAAGCTGACAATTCTTTGAAAAGTGACACCGGCGCGAATGTTGCTTTCAGAAGATACCGTTGCCTTCTCCTGTGTTGAAAGGTAACGGTTTTGTGCCAACCAAAGACATATTTCGTTAGCCTCTTCCTAGAATTTCATAGCCTCTTGTTCGTAACGTATCCAAATGGTTCCGTTCTCA
>JAAAKL020012577.1:0-12951 GCA_010016065.2 Carybdea cf. marsupialis auct. non (Linnaeus, 1758)
CGTAAAACCAAAGGCTTAGCGGAATTTTATTCGGACTTGATAGCATTTAGAACATACATTGCCATTTTGAGTTTAACGTAGCGAGCTCTAACAAGTTTAATCTAAATTGAAATTTATGGATACTAATTTTAGAATGATTTCCAGAAAATGATGAATGTTAAGCCCCCCCTTCGAAATTTTTGAAATCTCAACCGCCCCCCCTCTCCCAGTGGGCCAGCTTCGTGAGCGACTATGGAGCTTATCAGCAGAGCTCTAAGGTAGGTGAATCCATTTTATGGAAACCGATAAAGTAACTTGGAGCAACATGACCAGTAACTCATCATTCTCAGTAAAGGTGCAAAAATTCTTTTACATGGATTTGCCATTTAAAAACTTTTCAGACGGGCCTAGTTTGTTTAGAAAAGATTAAATAAATGTAAAGGAGCCGGCGTGGTCTAGTGGTTAAAGAATCGGACTCGCACGGCCGATGTAAAGTCTATCGGCTGGGGAAGGCAACAGGAAATCACCCCTGTAAATGTGCTCTCTCCCCAGAACATTGCTCACTCTGGTTGGGCAGTAGGCTACGCTCGAAATCGAGTATGCCACAAAAAAGATGTACTCAGGCAGATATGTTACAAGTAGTAAAAATTGCTATGGCTAGATATGCCTGTAACTAGAATCTACCTGAAGGATCCCATTGCTAAGTACAGACACGAAGAGATGGTTACTTCTATTTAAATTAAAATTGTCCGTATTTCTGATAAAAACAAAAGTTAGCCTCACGACAGTGTTGTATGAGAAATTTTGCGTTTTCTTTGTTTGACAATGTACGAACAGACAGCTAACCCTAATAGATTGCAGATAGGAAAATCCTAAAAAAATATTTTCAGACGGAATAACAAATCATAACCTGATTAGGATTATATATGTAGGAAATAATAAATAGAAGATGGGACTGATCCAATTAACAGAACCAACCAGAAAAGACCAGAACCCTAACCTAGAGGATAAAGCTTCGTATACACGGTGCAACAAGCTGTTACAACATCTTGAGCCCAACATGTTGTATCGTGTAAATGAACCAAGTTGTACGACCTTTGTTGCATGAAACATGTTAATAGAACTGATTTTAGAATAGAACAGGTTCTACTTCTCACAATGTCTTGTGGCAAATCGGCCAAGGGATGCTGCACTTAAGAGGGCCTTACGAGAGGGAGGAAGGGAAGCTAAGAAATAAGTTACAATGTTACAATAGGCGCTGAAAAACATTGGATGTAGTTCCTTCTGATGATTAACTAATGTAATGGATCTGAAATAGGAGATGCTTGTAGAGTCCGCAGCATTTTTAGAAACTGAACCCTCAAAATGTTTACAGAAACTGAAGAGGATGTGACAAAATCGCAGCTTTACTGAAATTTGATTGGCTTCATCGCCAGGACGAGGCTAGAAAATGGCTGATAGTATTAGAAGAAGAAACGAGCTGAAAATCTGTTGTGGATTCCGTTAGCACAGTGGTTAGCACTAGTTCTGCTCGAAGTTTTTAAAGGCAAGGGGAAAGAAACAAAGACTATGACTACTCTTCGCCAGTTTTGTTGTGATGACCTCTTCAGATTCAATAATGTGTAAGTACTAATACTTATACGGTGCACCATTATTAGGCCTATACATTCAAGTTGTAATTGTACGGTAGGTATGTACTTTTGTGATAATGTGTGGGATAGTTTATCGAGGCCGGAGAAGGTCGATCTTCTTTACAGGCCTACGAGAGGTGCGAAAGGGCCAGAGTTTGAGGCTATTGTGAAAAGACCATCATTCAGACCTTAACTAATAAAGAATTCTGCAAGTGCATAATTCAGAAGGCAACTGTTTGTTTCTATAGAAACGTGCAGCAGACAGTCAGATCATTTGATATTCTATTTATCATAACTCTCTAAACCCTTTAGATAGGCTTATAAACAGTTTAGTACAATATATTTTATGACAGATTTTATGGTATTGAATCATTGTATTTTAAATCATTACTCCCTAACAGTCCATTTTGTCATGTTATTAATGATACCGTACATGGTCAGCAAACGTAAACACTGTAAGTCCTCTTTAGATTCCTTGACTAACTCTCTTGTGGGAGGAAAACCTTATGTCATTTTCTACTAATAAGATCTGTTTCAAGTCCTTATACTCCAGGATCAAACACCGATATGTCAATTTGCATGCCAGTCCTACAACAGCTTGCTCATGTACTGTAAGGGTCACCATACTTCCAAAATATATATATTTAGATAGAAACTATCTTTTCATGTTTCCAAAATTCCATTTCATCAGGCAATCATATACAGAGAGGTGTATATGTAAATGTTAAATGTGCAAATTGTTTCAGATTTGGGGAGAAACACTGATGGAATGACATGGGGAATAGCCCAAATGGGGAAAAGAGGTGATAAATGGAGGGAACCAAACATGAAGGATGGCATGCTCAAAAAAAGGAGGCAAAAATACCAGTCTGATAATTATACATTGCAGAACTAAAAATTTTGGAAATATAAAACTCTTCATGTGAAACAAGGTTCTTTTTTATCAAGTAGATCATACATATTATACATTTACACAAGCTTGAATTTAAAAGGGGACTGATTGAGCCCTGTTTTCACCACAGAATTTTGGTTTTAAGTTGTTAGCCTACAAGTCTGGTATTTATTAAGATATTGTAATAGTTAAGTCTTCCTGATCAGATAAAGATTAAGCATTTGATAAAAAAATTTCACAACCAACCATCATAATATGTTTCTATTACACCAGTGAGTTTCATTAAGTAGTAATTTTGCTTTGACCTCACAATGAAGTACTTTTACATTTGCACAATAATAGCATTTTGGTAGGGTTTTAAAAGCTTTAGTGAGCTAACATTTTATAAATTGTTTTTTAAAAGGGGCTGAAAGGAGGTTTTCATCAAGAAAATGAGCTATTAAGCCAAGGAGCATGAATTTATTTTATTTGAGAATGTTGTCATATGGAAGATCTCTTGTTTCCTCAGTTAGGTCATGTGCAAATTATCTCAGAAACTGTCAAGATACAAGGGCATATGAATAATGTAGCTACTCTCATCTGGTGGATAGTTTCCTTGCTTTCAGTTCAAGAGAGTCATGGTTTGATTGCAGGAAGGGCCATTGGTAATGTTAGAAAGGGAATCCAGTCTTAAAGTGCTCTACATTCCAGTAACAAAGTCTTATGTACCTGCCCACTGCCTAAGCCCCTTGTTAAGGGCAGTGCATGGTGTGAAATCCAGAAAAAAAACATGTACAGATCTTGATACAATACATTTTATCGTTGTTGATTATTCTACAATGAAATCTTCAAACAATGTAATAGCTACAGACTGTTGTAAGTACCAATTGAAAGACATTGGTAGACAAGTTTGAGCTGGGTAGCAAAATCTGTGTAGAATTTCCATTGTTCACTAGTGTAGTTTGGCTTCTAAAAGCTAGATCGAAATTTCCATGTAGATAACCAAGCTTTTTTGCATTTCCTTTTTATGCAACTATAATCTCTTCAGATTACTATTAAATGCCATCAATCAAAATCATGTTGACTATAGATACCCTGCATGGTATTCAATACTGAACAAGAGGCTGTCAAAATAGATTCAATCAGCCTAATATAAATGTGCCCATTATTGCCTATACTTAGCAACACAGTGCATATTGGAATAGTTGACTTCAAAGACATCAGCCCCTGCCTATAGAAGTATTTTACTTTCTTTACAGGTTTGTCTCCACATACACAAAAGAAATATGTGTTCCAGTAACAAGAATTGCATAGCCTAAAGGTCTAATTTTAAATTACGCCTTTTCTCTGTGGAGAACAAACTTCAGCCTAAAAAACTTGTTGTATCTTCAACTACATATATGGAACAGTATAACTATTGAGATATAGTCAGCAAGCAAGAAAAACACATGTAAAAATAGTTGACAAGAAAATTTCTTAAAGTATATACTGACTTACTTACTTACTGGCTGTTAAACGTCCTTGCTTTCCCCATGCCTGGGGGTTGGACGCCTCCTGATCACAACACCATCTTGTAGTTTATCTTCTCTAAGTGTTACTGTCTTCAGTGTGCTCAGGAGTCAGATTCAGGTCTTTCAGATCCCTTTTAACATTGTCCATCCATGGCTTCCTCGATTGACCTTTAGGAAGGGGCAAGTTACTGATGCCTAAGGTGGTGATCCTCTTCATCTAGGCATCTTCTTGCATTTGTTGGATGTGGCCATACCACTGTAGCTTGTTTGTTCACAGGGACAGGTCGATGGTGTGTAGGCCTAGACGCTCTCTGATCATGGCAGTGGTCCAACCTTCTTTATGTTTTGCCCCACTGAGGCACCAGATCCTGCCTGTCCAATAACATTCCCTAGGTAGCAGAAGGTTTCCACTGTGTCTAGGTTCTCTCCATTACATTTACATTTTGTTTGTAGGTGTAAGAGTGGGAGGTGGGTCTGGGTTGTTGCACTTTCTGCACTTGAAGTCTAGCACAGAGGGCAGACAACCTTTAACAGGTGAACAGCACTTATATACCCAGTGCTTACAGTAAATTGAATTACTGTCAACTTGTGCATCATAAAGTCCACTTTCACTGTCACTCTTTGAGAGATTTTTCAAGACATGCCTTCCAACTCTCCTTCTTATGTCTCCATTTACTTTGATATTTCCGTCACCATCCTTGATTAAATTAGAACCAGTAACTTTCTTTGTTTCTCCTCTAGTTGTTTCTAACCGTTTTGTTCTTCATCTACAATGTCTAGATCTTTCTGATCTCTGTGCTGATGTTAAAGAAGCCCAAGGCTTGTAATTAGGATTTTGTTGTTTCAGTAATAGCTCCTTTTATCATCCTATTCTTTTTGCAGGAATTTGGATCCTCTTACAGAAACAGTATCCTTTTTGTAAGTTACCAATTGACTGTTTGCTTACAGAGTAAAGTTTGCTAGATTTTGATGTAAATTCGTAAGCTTTGATGAAACAGATTTCAATTATGCCACAATAGTAATATATATCAACACTTGTTCAGTTTGCTGATGTATAGGCATAATGTACATGTTGCAAAATATGGCAGTATTGGGGTCAGTTTTGACAATAATCTGTCAAAGTGTTCTTTCAACTGTATGTCTATGACTACGGATGGTGGAGGAATCCACCCAATTCTTTATTACCTGTACGTTATATCAAGATTAACAATGTTTTAAGCAGGATATGAAGGGGCAGATATTTAGTAATTCGTAACATTACATTCCTAAAGTAGGTCTGAAGTTCAATCAAAAAACTTACATAATCATTTCTAGAACTATCCATCACCAGATGTTATGTAAACTGCATTTATTCTGGCCTGATTCCATATGTATGGGTGGTATGTTTTCCGATTTTCGATTTCATTGGGACTTTTCATTTTAGGGGATTTATCTTTTATCGATCTTCCTACATTTGGTGGATTTTCAGGTCTTTAAGCACCTCTTCTCCCTCATGCTCCAGTTTGAATCCCAATTAATCCCAGTGACTGGTAAATATGTTTTCTTGCCAATGATGCTCATTATCGTAGGCATAATCTTAGAATGGTGAAGATCAATTGGAGAGATAGGAAGAGAAATAAGAGGTATTGAAAATCATTGGTGAAAGAAGAGAACTGGTTGCTACCATTATAAGGAAAAAGTAAAACTGTAGTGGACATGATCTAAGAGGAGAAGGACTAATGAAAGAAGTAATTAAAGGAAGAATGGAAGGAAAGAGACCTAGAGGCAGATAACAAAAGCAGAGCACTGGAGACATTAAAGAAGAGAAGCTAGATAGAACTGAAGAGAAGGACAGAAGACAGGACTATGTAAAGAAGGTGGATGCCACAGACCTGCCCATGGGCAAAAAAATCTTCTAAGAAAGAATACTGAAAGAGTACAACCTCTTAAACAGTGACCTCAATCGTGGCTGAAGCTTAAATGTTGTGTTATGGGGAGGCAAGGGTGGCAGAGGTTCATCTTTCATTGTGAGGGGTTTAAAAGATAAATCATCATCATGATCATAGTCATGATCATTTTATTCTCCCTTATCCCGCTAAGTTGCCAGCTGATGGTCCAGTCTTTTCCTTCCATAAAACACAATTGTGCAAATCCTTTTTCTTTGATCCAATTGCTTTCATTTCATGTTTTATGTTGACTGTCCACCACAGTGCTTGTCTCCCTCTTTGCCTTCTTCTGTTCACCTCCTTTACCATTGCTCTTCTAGCCCAGCTTCTATCTTCCATTCCTTGGGCATGGCCATACCATTTCAGTCTCCTACTTCATTTCATACAACATTACGTAGCATCACCATACTGAAGAGACAAACTAGTTGAAGGCTTTCAAGACACTGTGTTTGTCATGTCAATGATTTTGTACATTATTCACTTGTTTCCTGTAATTTCCCTTGAAAAGCATAAATTTTAAAGTCATGTTTTATTGCACCTTAATCTTGTTTTTCAGTATGGTCTTCCATTTTATCTTTCCTATTTGGCCCATTGGCCAGAATATTTTCAAGTTGTTGAGTCACCTTCTGGAAGACTGATGGGCTACAGTAAGTTGATATTTCTTCATTATTTCTGTTTTTCTACCAAATTATGTCACTAAAATAGATGTTGACAGTGGTGATTTTTGTATGAATTTGATTCCTTCAAATACTTATGAGAATGTTAAGACTTGCTAAACAAAGTATTATTCATTGTTATTTGACATGATCATAATTGTTTAAGGTAGTAGCTCTCAAATCAGTCTCGTACTGTTGGAAAGATACAGCAAAGAATGGAAAAGAAATGGAATCTAATAGTAATACAGTAGTAGCAATTTTTGCAACATTTTGGGGATGGGTGGAGGGTTACAAAGGAAATTTACTTGAATCCAAGGATCTGGCTGTTATTTTTGGTGAGAAGAAGCCTAGAAGCATTGGTTCAATCCCAGCCAGTACTATGGCCTTTGTTCTTCTTGTTCTTGGTGTACATAAACTTATGCCCATACTTTTCTGATTTGTAGTCATGGGGAAAGCTGAAGGTGCTGTGCAGAATGAACAGTGGCATGGCCACGTGACAGCACTAAGTGTTGCACCAGAATTTCGAAGACTTGGCTTAGCAGGACGCTTGATGAATGGTTTAGAGGAAATATCGGAACAGTAAGTGGTAAACTTTTAAATAATAAATGAAAATCCTTGACATATTTGCTCATAACATGGGCAGTAAAGGACCATTTGAAGCATTTTTAAGCCTTTATATTTTGGGTGCAGTTCTTTATGTATGGCCAGAGAGAAAGAGAGAGACTTGGCGGTCCATGGAAAAAGCACATGTTGCAAAGTAAGAACTGACAACATCCTACAAAGCAAAACATGGCAATCGGCATGTAGAGGGGATTAAGATAATCTTAAAGAGAGGTGAAAAGGAGGAGTGATTGATGCAGAATGACTATTTAAGTGACCCATACAAAATTGATAAGTTTTATCGGTTATTGATTGCCAATACCAAAATATAAAGAGAATTTCCAGTTTCCACACAGTTGTATATGCAGTAGCAAATTGGTCAGCCAAACTTAAAAATGGAATGACTGTCATGTCTGACTATGGTGGAGATACTAAGCATATTTTTTTAATCAATGAGATTATTTATATAATCTGGCTGTAGTGAATACTAATATTTTTTATGGTACTAATATTTTACAGATGATTCAGATCGTTTCTTTAATTCAGTTTGATGTTGAAACATTTTGAAATGCGACCCCCTTCATTGCATGACGCATTCTGTGAATCCAGACACAAAAATTGCTATGAATCATAGGAATCTTCGTAACAAACCACCACTGTTGGCTCACTTTGTTACACTAGAAATTGACCACTTTTTATTGATACAGCAACCTTTAAGGAAGTTTTTCTGCGTCAACGTTTGGATGCTCTGTAATTGGATGCTATGGGAATCTGCTAAATCAGGTTCTCTGTAAATATTCTTTATTGGATGCTCTGTGAATGTACTAAATTGGATCCTCAGCAAATATGCTTAATTGGAAGTGTGCTGAATACGATGCTATGGAAGTGTGCTAAATCCAGTTCTCTGTAAATGTACTTTTTTGGATGCTATTGATTCAAGGAAGACATACCTGCTAGTCCCTTTTGTCAGCCTCAATGTATACTTCACTAATATTAGTAATGGCCACAAAAAGTTATACAAGTTTTGATATTATAGAAAGACAAGAGACAGTAAGAAGTGTACAATAGTAAGTTTCTAAGTCCTTGTATTTCAGTAATCCCAACCCGGGAGGATTTGGCCCTCTTTATGGTGGTAATAACTTCAGAAACTTTGAATGTTGAGGGTACATGCCCACTAGTGACCAATAGAGCCTCAATACAGACTTTACTAATAGCTGATACTGTATGTGCTTCACAATTATCCAATTCCCAGTTTTAGAGGCACTGTAGCAAGGAAAATTAAAGGCTTTCTATTCTAGTTAACCTCATTGATTGGGTATATTGGCGCATGTGCTTATAGAATTTCACTTAGAAGCACAGTATATCGGTACCTTGAAAACATTGGTAAACATTTATCAAGATGAATAAAGTTATTTTCAGACGATAGCACTGGATTTATTACAATAAGGTGCTTATCATATAGATCCATGATTAAGTAATACTAACATTACATTAACACATGGTCAATTTCAAAGTTGTCAACATCATTATAATAGGCATCATTGCCATTACTTGAATAATCATCCTCTGCTATTTTCTCGATTTCCATGTATATAAAGATCGACATGCTGCGCCCACATTCCCTTCAGTTTCCGGTTAAAATACTTGTATGCAATGACTATCAATGACATGAATTGTAACAGTGGTGTTAAACGAACTAGAATGTATTTGGCATGACTCTTTTCTGCCTCAAACGCCTAAGAAATTTGGATTCTGTCGATAGGCGAGATGTTGCAAATTGAAATGGAGCAGATAATGAGTATGACAAAACGGCTATAAAAAAAGGATGTTGCAACATTTGGAAACATTTCAAAAGTTCTATCGGAATTTTGCTTATTTATACCATTTATTGGTGGCCTAATTGATGTGGAGGTCATACAAACGTGTGAGAATTGCAGAAATATAGACTGGAAGTACAATTTCATATACGACGGGAAAGGACCTCGACATAGCTTAACAAAGTGCTGAATCAATAATTATTGATACTATTAATCCTATAGCTTAAAAGGAGATCTCGTACGTTTCTAGGATAATTGGTTTACTCCTTGATTATGACACTAGGCTATAAGGCGTATTCTGTACGAAGTACTGGATTTATAAGATAAAATTAAGCAATGGTTTAAGGGTGATATGATTTACCAAGGTATCATCATTTAACAGAGGCCCCTTAATTTTGAAATACTTAATTGCTCCCCAAGTTTTGTTTACTTAAAAATACCTGTTCGAACATCTCTGGATCAGCCCTAGCATTACCAGTGCTGTTCGACTATCTCTGGATCTGCCCCAGTATTATCAGTGGACCAGTGCTCAAAAGGTTCCTTCCCCTTTTTACATCAAAGGAAGACAAATTTTATGTGGCATCTGAACCTATGTTTTAATATTTTTAGATGCAGGTGCCAGCCATCCCGAATCTTTATAGCCGCTAACTGCAACTAACTGTCTGAACAATCTTAACGTTTTGCCATACCTTTTATTACACTTACCTATTATGAATACTTCATAATGTCAGCAACATTTATGCAAAGCTAACTTTCCAGCCATTTCATAATTTTTTGCGTAATAGATTTTGCCCCATGATCACAACAACAGGACATCACCTTTTGATAATGCAGCACAGTTTTATTTCCTCTGTTTATTATTCAAGAATGCCATCTGCAGTGCGAAAATGTACACTTTGTAAGGAATGCATGATAAAATTTCATGCAAAGTATTCCATGACTCAAAACTTCAGACAACGGCCAAGTTTTTCAACTTTGCCTACAATCATGTTCGTGTTCACGCCCCAACTCCTTATGCTTAGCAGAACAGTGGTCAGTCTTGTGCACCTCATAATTAATTTGCATGCGAAAAGTCTGGAGTTAGAAAGAAAGAACATGAATAACACAACTGCATAAAAAATACAAGATATGTATATAATCGATAGAATTATTGTAGAATAAATGTATATAAGGGATGAAATATATTGCAGTAAAATATATGAATGTAAGTGATAAAAAGCTAATAAAATAGAAGATTTGTACATAGTAGACAAATGTAACAAAAAGGGTATAAATATACGAGATAAAACTATAAGAAAATAAAACGTCTACTATACGGGTAACTTATGCCCGGGTCAGTTTTTGCTACGCCTACAGAAAATTTAAGAAAGCGTATAATTTGACTTAATTTTCTAATCTTCTGTATTCCTAAGCTTTTAATCATTAGTTAGAATTATTTACTATCCACCGTAAATCTGTCCAACAGTAATTATCGACATATTGATCAGGTGCACATTAAATCCTGCACTTAGATCACGAAACCGATCTGACAATTTCAGTTTTTTATAGTTTCCTAATAAATTAGTCCAAAATCCGAATCCTGTTCTATTATAACATCAGAACGTAATTACTGACTACATATTATCAGCGCTCATGGATATTTTAAGGTTCTCACTGTAGCTTGTAGTATTATGGGGGCACTTAGCTAATATGAACCGAAGTATCCAAGACAACTTTCACTTAAGACCACGTCGTGAGAAGTCTCAATCTAAGTTTGTTTGACATGTTCTGTAAGATCATACTGTTAAAAAATTCAAGCTTATGTCATGTGGTTGCAACTCACCATCACATGTACTACATCATGATGTGAGAAATACTACTGCTTCATAAAGAAAAATAATTATTTGAAAGTTAAGTCTTTGCAAGTTGAGGTACTAGGTATGATTATGCCCTTTTGTACTCAATATATGTTTTTTATTTTCCCTCATAGGAAGAATGCTTTCTTTGTGGATCTATTTGTCCGAGTTTCCAACAAGATTGCAGTTGACATGTATACCAAACTAGGCTATGTTATTTTCAGAACCGTATTAGAATACTACTCTGGTGACCCCGACGAAGATGCTTACGGTATGTTGAGTTTACTATTGTTTTTTTAAATAAATATATCTATTTATCTAAATATGGAATAAATATATCGGTATATCCATATATGAAATGAATATATATGTATATCTATAAATGGAATAAATATATCTATATGTCTGTGTTGAAGGAGATAAAAATCTTTAAAATGTCTACTTTTAAGATATTTATATGCCTGGTGAATACTTGAAATTTGAGTCAATGTGTATAGTTTGAAGTTTGAAACTGATTACCAGTAAATGTAATGACGTGTTCTCATTCACGTGCTAAGGTGCAAACACTCGCAACCGTAGTACACAACTCACAATATCGCAGTGCACGATTCACAACATTACACCAACTTGTGACCACCATAGGGCATAATGTTATAAGCCAATAAATAAGACCATTTGAACTTAATCTATAATGACATTGTTAAATAAGGCATATCAAGATGAACGGACAGTATCTTATCTGTAAATCATGCGCTATTTCATTTTGTTATTAGTGATAACCTTTTTTAACTGTATTTCTCTTTGTCGGCTTCCACAAGAAAACTGTCATAAGATTCAAAGGCCAAAGTAAAATTTCTTATCAGATATTGACGAAACATTTCAATCGCCTTTTAATTTGTTTAATTAAGAGGCGAATTGTGTTCTTCGTGTTGATTATACGTATTTTAATCTGGCATTGTGTTATTTCTAAATTTGGTTGAGGTTTGTTTTGCTTCCTAAACACGTCAGATGCAACTGGGAACACTTTGAAATTCATTCGTCAAAACTACTGAAGAATAAACCTATTCTTCAGCTTAGAGTCCGTCGTAATCAGGAGGCAAGTCTCTGATGAGAAGCATTCATCTGCAAATGTTTTGCAAGCCGAAATATGGAGGGTGTATGCAAACATGGCACCATTAAAACTATAAACTGGCTTTATAATTTGTCTAGAAGTATTTCATCAGCCTTGAAGGGCACGAGAGCCATACCAACCGTTAAAAAAATTACGAAAGGTGTCTAAAATGTCTTATAAGGAGATCCTTTGTTATAGAGGAGGGAGGTAAAATATACAAAGTGGAGCAATCTTGACAGTTAACTTACTATGACGTTAACAGGATCTGATGTATTCTTATATTTTTACTTGTAAGGGAATGGATGGGAGATAAAATGAAAGGTTGGCAGATATTTTAGGATGAGGTGAAAGAGGAGAACACTTTTTTTAATTCCGGAGACTTAAAATCGAAGGCAAGAAACTCTTTGATGATAAGACGTCGCAAAAGATAGCTACAACATAACTTAAGAATTTACTGAAAAAACAATGTGTTTCTATTCATAAATCATGCATCGGGGTTCGTCATAAAGTGATTTCAGTGGTTAAATATTTAAGGGTGCGAAGCGATTCCTATCGAACTAGGTACAACTACTTCAGTAGAAGGTGATGGAGAAGCAATTACCTATTCAACCCAGCTATCGGTTTAGGCTGTTGCGGAACGACAGTATTACTTTCTTATAATTGGTGAACAGCGTTATCGTGTACAATGCCCAACAAAAGAAGGGCTTTTGGGAATAGATAGGGATACCTCCATATAACATGGCAATAGCAGCATTGTCAGGTGGTCGGAAAGGGTTTCATGTGAAAGAGGAGTAATTGAAACAAATAACATGAGTTACAAGAAGCTATACGTGGTAGATCGAGAGGAAATTTCTGTCATCTTTAAATAGAATAATTGAGGAATTAAGAATGACGACAGATTAACCATGTCGTGTGGAATCATGCTCTAACATTCCAAAGCATATACTGGCATCTCTGTCACTCAAGCTTTGAACAACGATAAATAGAAGAAAGCCAACCGAACTACCAAACTCCA
>JAAAKL020012578.1:0-12950 GCA_010016065.2 Carybdea cf. marsupialis auct. non (Linnaeus, 1758)
ATACAAAATAACGTAAAGGCATCTTGTGAAATTTTATTCACATTTATAACGTTACGATTTTGGGAAGTCCCTATATTTTGTGATGTCAGTCTAAAACCTAAAGCGGCAGGCACATTTTCAATAAACCCTGCTCAGTTTTGAACAACGTACTATAGCCCGAGACTGTGAGAAAGTAATGGTATGATATTTACCTTAGCATGAAATGTTTGAAACTTTCCCCACATCGTCTGGCTAGAATTTGTAAGCCCAAATTAAGGAATGCTTTTAAATGCCAATACAATTTACAACTTTCAAACTTAGCACTGACGTGTAGAATGAGGAAATATCAATACCACCCACAGCAAGAAGAAGTGATAGCTATTTCTTCCGAAATATAAACTAACCCGCTAATACCTAAAGGGGTAATCAAGTGGCGGCCTCCCTTGACAGCAAGGGGTACAGTCATTCCCAATAATGTCTTTAAAAAGTTTAATAAAGTTGGCACTTCATAAAGTTTTCATCCATATCATGTACTTTTGCAGTTTAAAGGTCCAAGACGGATTTGCAGCATACTTTATACAGTTCTGATGCAGCATCTGTACATTCGTGTCAAAGTCAGTGGCAATACCGTTGTTGGTCAGGTTAGAATTTGTCTTGGCCCCGCAATATTTTGAGACACGGCGTCTTATTTCCTGTTCCTTTTTCCCAGGGTGTTAACCATGAAGCTAAATACTCGAAATTCTCGACTTAATCAATTTTTGCACCATCTCAAGTCTTCTTTTTGCACCTTTGATTCATCCACCATCGTTATCTGTGTTTTCTTAGCATCCAGTAGCAGGTTCTACTCTTTGCTAATATTCTTTTACTACCTCGACCAGTGAACGTAACATTTTTTGACTTGTGTACAAGAGTGTGGTATCATAAGCAAATCGAAAATTTGCAGACATGTTTACCACTTATTTGTATGCCTCCATCAAAGTTGTAAAGAGATCCCGCATTGTATCCTAAGCATGTATTTTATAAAGACGCGGAGAAATCACACAACTTTGGCATACCCCTCGCCCATTTTTAAACCTACGAGACAACTTTGTTTGGCTTTCATCTTTGTGTTTAAGCATTCTGTTTAGGGTCACAACAGCAATGCATGTGTCTATGAGGGTTACCTCCCCCCCTTCTAAAGTGTGTTTTACTTGGTGTCTAAAATTTTTGCCTAGCATAAACTGCAATTTGTCAAAAGCCTGTGCTTTTGAATGCTTAAGATAGCAGTGCTACAACTTTTAGTTTCAATCTTTTTTAATCTTGAGATAACGTGCGTGTTAATCAATAGCATCGCTAAGAGAGAAATAGAGTATATGATCATGGTGAACTACATAGCTCAGTTGGTAGAACACAAGGGAGTCACGTATTCGTACCTTGGTGATTTCTGTTTATCTAGTATCGTTATCAAACTGATATACGTTTTATTACCTAATTAAGGCCGTCTGTACTAGTTATAGACATTATAAGTGAAGCTGAGAAGATTTCAGCTATCAAATTTTGTGGGTGCGAATTGGAAAATGAACGTTCGCTACCTGGCCGCCAGGAGGCCTCTACCAAAATAGTGTCAAAGCTGTTCATACAGTGTTGACATCATAAGATGCTTATACTGATGTTGTGTGTAATAAATTTTAGTATTATCAGGGAACATAGTTTTTTCTTGTAGCAACATAACCTAAAGGGATACGATGACATCTTGAGGCTTTTAATGCGATGTTCGGATTGTTTTAATTATGTTTTCTTACTAACAAGAACCTACGATTAGACAGCAGTACAGCTAATTTTTCAAGAAAACTCATTTAGTTCGAAATCTAAGTAAATGGTCCCAATTATCCCCCACATGAAGGGTTCCACTTTTTTTTAATATGCTGAACTAAGCATTTTTTTTAAAATAGAAGCTTTCCTGTTAAATAGGGGGCCGATGAAAAGTTTCGAATTAGTTAGAGCCACGAAGTAAAGTACAGTATCACTCAAACTGACTATTTATTGGTTACATGTACTTTATTCTACGATGAAGTAGTAAGAACAATGGCCAGTGTATAATCGACGAAAATTAGTATCATAAACGCACCCACAAATGGAATGAGCCACATGTAGTCACCCAAAGCTAACAAGAGGTGTCAAGTGGGACCAAGCATTCATTAGCGAGATAGCTGAAGCCACCAAGGTGCTTTTAGAAGCAGCACAGTCAACTTAGTGTCACGCAGAAGTGGGTTTTAGTTAAATTTTTCAAGTTTGGTTGAAACATTTTTATGTAGGTTGTTCTTGAGTGTCTTCTAATGAGAAAGATTTCACTTGTCACAAAATTTAGCATTTGAAATATTTACAGTATCTAACACGTTCCTGTTTTACATTTCAGGGCTAATGTCGTTTGAGCCTGCCAGCAATTTTATCAAGCAGAAGTACCTTGATCGGAACAGAAATGAAAATAAAGAGATATACGTTCATCTGACATGCGCAACGGACACTGAAAATATTGATTTTGTATTCAAAGCAGTCACTAACACAATAATAGCAGCTAATCTCAAGAAGTCTGGTCTTACGTAAATTATGGATATGAAAATAAAAATTAATTAAATATGTGCATATTGTCGTCGCTTCAAGAAATATAGTGAACGGTATTTCTGAGTCGTAGGTTGTGGCTACGTAGTGCTTTTCAACGGTTGGGGGCAGTTTTAGGAACGACCACACAACTACGTCAGCTGCTGGTTGTACTGGATGATTACAGTGGCATATGAAGCCGAGCTGTGTGATAAATGTGTTACCACCCCCATACACCTTAGGCAAAGTGGCCATAGTGAGCTTAGTGCTTCGTGATACCACCATGTAGAGTTGATATTCAATGGTTCCTTAGCGTGCTGATACCTCAGCTTGACTTGATCGTTTAGCCACTAATCGAACATAGACACATTGATCGGCATTGCCACCATTTGCAGGGGACATCGGATGTTTAGAGGACCTTTTTTGCAGAGTCCCAACTCCGAATGATGTACAGTGCTTTTAACCATGCTTCGGGAACACAATGCATTTGAGTTCCTCTCCAGGAGACTGTTCGTATTATAGACTTTGTTTCCAATTCCTTGTAGTAAGCGAACGGGGGGTTCTCTTGTTATTGAAACTTTTTAAATGTAATTTGTTTGGGCATAACACAACAGTAACGTAATTGCTGTGAGGTAAGCAATAACATACAATCATATACACAGGTTATGCCCACACCTCAGAAATACTAGCAGAGTTTCTGGGATATGTGAGTTGTAAGCGGAGATCAATATTTTTTACCGTTAGCGCCCAGTTAACTAACACACCTGCAAATTCTTCCCAAGTAGCTGCGTTGCCTTTGTTTTTTTCCATGGCCTCCTCAGTTTCTAGATATCGAGTCTTATTTTCGTCAGAGTTTAACCTTATTTTAAGTGTTTCAGTGCCAATAGGCTTACTCCAACAGAACCCTGTCTTGGCCCAACAAAGTGTGAACCGAAGAAATGACTCTTAAACTCAAAAACTCCATTTCAATCCGTAGCAATAGCTTGCAACAGAAGGCAACTCCTATCGACAGCATGTTCTTTGACACTTGGATATGCATAGTGTAATGAAGTACTTGGCGTACTGCCAAATAGTTGCTGATCATTTTTCATTATAATATCTCTCTACCATTAAGATTGCAAAGCCCGGTGCAGACGCTCATTTCCGTTTGCACCTATCCTCCGAAGCTTATTCGTGTTTATTTATGTAAAGATACATTTTTGGTGTGGCTTGCATCTAACGTAGCTGAGCCCACGCACTTGAATATCAAGTAAGAGGCGTAAATGTTGCCTTGAACCCATTATAGACTTGTAGCGAATTGCCCTCTTTTGTTTATCTTAGCAAAACATAACCCGTGTTTTCCCAAAGGTTTGCAATGTAAGTAATTTTTGGCCCCATTTCCCAATGTATTCCATTTAGCTTTCTCATTGAAATTGCATGTATCTGCTGAAATTTAGTCTTACAAGTAGCAAGATTGTCTTGTTTGCCTCTTCCTGTGCACCAGGACACTGGTGTTTCAATTACTCATTACAAAATGGTTAGACCTCGTTTTATTCTTTTTCCTTTGCTCATCACACCTTTTGCATTTTGCCAACGATTTGACTCTCTTTAGAGACCTTGCAAGGTTCTATGAACTGAAGGATTTTGAGCTCTATTCTTAGCTGTATATTTGGTAACTGAAAGAGCGTTTTGTTGACGGAAAGCTTAAACGCATCAGGCTAATATATGCACGTGAACGTGCCTTGAACGTCTATTATCAATGCTTCTTTGTTTGTGTAAGAAATAGTATAAGAGCATGCAAGACTTAGGCTGTAGTTATACGACGGGAGATGAGAGTCGTGGCCCTGAATATGATTGGCTTTATACATAAGCACTGATGTAGGTTTATGTAGTTATCATGCTCGACATTGGAAAGTTGTCGATGAATTCAGGATTTCGTTACTATGTGATATGCTTTGATTCTGAACACGACTTAAGCTATTGATGATAGTGAGCCAAAGTGAGAACGTTTTGGGAAGCATAACATTGTAAGCCAGCTGTACCCCGAAGATTTACTCCTACCTGTTGTGAACACGTAAATTTTCTTAACTAAACATATTTTGCGAAGTTTGTTTGATTCTTTGGTTTTGGCACTGGTTAGGGTAACCAGATGATATGCCCGGACGTTTGGTAGATAACAACTAACATGTAATAGCAGTAATTTTAATGGTTCACTTATCTTATACTAGGATGTTGTTCGTCAGAATAGATTGAAAAGTTTGAAGTTTCCTTATCTGAGATATTATAGATAAAGATTTCCAATTTTTATTTGGTTATTGTAAGGTCATCCTATGTAAGCTGGCCTTTTGGGAAGTATCGAGTCTGACCTAATCAGGTAAATGGACGATGAATGGAATCCAGTGGCTTGTGTTGCCACCATGCGGTAGACCGAATCAAGGGACGTTGTTTGTTGATGCCCAGTTACCCTTTATTAGTAACTAGCTAGCTTCGTGGCCTTACTGTATCGTAGGGTAGTTTCAATATCGGGCCAACAGCTTATCAAGATGATTGGATTGAGGAACAGCTGTATTAGAAGAGTCTCCGGAAGTGACGTCTTTGCCGGGAGAGTACCCTTTTGCCGAAATTGCGTCGCTAAACTTCCGGAAGCGACAGACTTACCCTTGGTTACAGTAGAAAGTTTCATTGTTTTTGGAAGTATAGGGCCAGAAAGTGACAGCGGCCGCAGCATCCTCACCCATCAGCCCCATTACCTGTTGTAGGTAGTGCAATATTCTCCTTTTTTTAAAAAAAAAGAAAAAGAAATATCCCCGTTTATAATTTTTGGGGTAAATTTTAGACTCACAAGTACTACTTACGCTGTTATGACAGTTGCCAAGATCACATCATAGGAAGCCGTTCTAACGAGGTTTTCAATATCTTTAACATTTGAGATGTACTACGCGACCCACTTGGACTTTCCCCTCTAGTTAAGTGGCATAAAGGAAAATCCGAGAGGACTTCTTAGTATTGACAGGGTTTACGCCATTAATGTGTTGTAGTTGGGTAAGGCTCTCCCATTTTTGACCATGATATGGAGGAAAATCTCTGCTTCAGTACTTATTGTCCAGAAATCATGTTCATGCTATTTTTAGTGAGATGCCTTCTTTTTCATCTAAGGTCAGTTTTAGGCCAATTCGAAGGCTATGCCCTGTCTGAGATTGGCAAATTGTAGTTTATAGAAGACGTTTAAGATTATGAAAGGGAGCAGCGTTTAAGTGCAGGAACTAAGTCTGATTAATCATCTCTGGGTGGAGTAGATTTTACCAGGTATATGAAGTGACCTGGTCGCCTAACCGATATAGTATCGCGGCAGGTCGAGTTGTAGTCATATTAATGCCTTTATTGGTTATTGGCAGACCTTTGTCTCGTGGAACCTTTTCCTTGTAACAATTCAAGTGAGTTAGGAAGATAGTGTACTGACGTGTACTGGCCTGGCAAGTCATGATACAGACTCATGACCCGTTGCTCAACACTACTACGTGAGCCTAACTGTTCGTTGCATTGCACTATTCTCAAGGCATGTTGGGGTAGTTGTCCGAATTTTGGAAGTACATATCTACCCCCATGATTTCATATTTTGCCAGAAGTACAGGATTGCCAAGGAATAGCGAGGAGTGTTGCGTCACAGGTTTCTCGTTTACGGGCGCTACAAATGTGTCAGTATCTTTGTCGCTAAGATTTCAGCAGTTTCGTATGTAGCAATGAAAATCGTCAGCTGCACATATGACATGCTATAGCGTACGTATAAAGAACGTGATGTTTTGCTTTGTTTGCCATAATGGAGCAAGCATGTAGAGCCAGGGTTTGTGAATTTTGAGGTGTAAGGGTTTTGCAGCACTGTCTGTAGGAGCTGGTGGTTGATGGCTATTTCTTTACGGTTTGCATGGACGAGTTGGTATCACGTTTGATTAGTCTAATCAGACATTGGCGATAGTCCCAAGGAACCCAATCCTAGACTCAAATAGACTTGGTTGATATTCTCAGATGTAAGTGCGATGGCACGGTTTTCTCACCTATCAACGTGGTTAGGTGGCACGTTCAGTTGAATATTTGAATAGAAGCAGATTCCGATTTCACGAGCATTTCAAGATTTCCCGCCTTGTAAAAAGGAGGTGTTTTTTTGAATACGCGGCAAGTGCTTAGGCAGTTACTGAGAAGGACCAGCTCACGAGTGCTTGGTTTAATTTTATGATATTTTATGGAAATTTTCCGGTATCTAATTATCAAGAAGTATGGCTTATTCAGTTTTCCGACGGCTTGCCAGTATCACCAAGATTGGTCGTGCATCTCATCGTCCAATGTTACCCGTTATAGGCCCAGGCCAGGTGCTTTATCGCCAAATATGAAGCAAAATGTAGGAAATAATTAAGTTTTGATCATCGCTTCTATATCCAAATCGCCCAATTTGCGGCTTTATCGCGCAATGGGACTGCACTGATGGTGCTCGTTAGTTTTCACTGGTCCGTCCCTCTAGTACATGCCTGTTTCTTTTGTCGCCATGTTATTATGACCTTGATTGTTGCATGCTTATTCTCTACTCCGTGTGTATTTTTAGTTGCCCAATATTTCTTTCATTAGCCGAGTATTACAGTTTTTACGACGCTTGCTGTTTTAGGAAGCGCTGGTTGGTATCTGAGTTTGACTATGTAGAGACTCGTTTGCATGCACTAGTACCTTCATACGGAATATCTAATAATATTGGCGAGAAATTTTCTAAATTAGTTAGTCATAGTTATTAGCCCACCTGTGGGCGCTTTAGTAGTAGAACAGGAGGGATTTCAGAGTCTCCTTAAACGTCGGTTGCCCAATAGAAAGGATTTTGTTTACGTCGCTGCTGATATTTGATCAGCCTGAAATCGATGTTTTCTTGACCTTTTATTTCTATTGTCACTTCGGACAGTTTAATTTAGCATCATTTTATTGATTATGGGGTGAAGTTAGATGTTTGCATTCGTTGAAAGTCTTACAATATCGGTTGCAAATCATATTGCCTTTATAATACGCCCATTATGTACACAAGGAGGACTTTTAGATGTTAGTTTACTGAGATATGTAACAAAGCAAGACGGAGAATTTAATGTAGAGTGCCGCAAGATAAAAGCAGAGAAATGCCTCAGGAAGGTGATTTTGTGATTTCTCGAAGAGTGCCTTCAGATACTACAGGTAGTTCTTCTACTCACTGTTGCGAAGCTTCAATAAATGGGTGTGTCTAGACGTAAGCGACAGCGTTTTATTGTAATCTATCGGGCCGTATTATACGTTTCTAGCCGTCGAAACAACTGATGTAGTTTACTTTTTCAATCCCAAATTATTATGAGACGCTCCCACGTGTTGAAGGAAAGTGCAATAGTTTTCTTGGCATTGCTGACCCAGAGCAATCACCGCGACGCACGCTCTTACCCTTACCCGTGGGGGAGGGGTAGTAGGCCAGCGGCCCCTTATTCTACCGAATATCTAATAAACGACTTCATCTAACCCGAGTGTTTTATGACAATTTATTCAGACGTATTTTTAACTGATCTTTTGTACGCTTTTCACATCTACAAGAACATAACGCGCCTTCCGCCGGACGCTTTTGAGTTTCACACGCACAGTATAAAATATTCTCATTTACAGGTATTATGTATTTCAATGCGGATGGAAAGTGTGACGTCACGATTTTAAGAATATTTGAATTACGGAAAAAATACTCAATATCCATATAGCCCAATTAGTGAGATCGTCAATGGCTAAAATTTGGAGTCTTGCCTTCTCCCAAAGCCGAGATATTAGGTTTTAAAGTTTTAAATCTCTCTAACAAAACCTTATTATTTAATTCTGGATCCTAACGTTAGGATCCAAGGAAAATTTACAGAGTTTTGACCAGAGATTTTTGACAGTTTTTAAACATTATATACAATACAGGTCTCGTATTTTGAGAAACAGCCTATTCTAGGGTTGTCTTCAGGTATATGGAGTCCTATTTCCAAAACTTTTGATTTGTGACGTCATCATTTTTCCTCCGCATAGAGTTTTTGAATTTTAGTAGTACTGTTGGCATGGAGGCAATGTCTCATTCACAATAGATTTCTTGTGACCTCTCTACTTTATTTATTCAACCTTGTATTTTAGGGTCAAATTGCCCATTGCTTACCAAGCAAGCAGATGACGGCATCGTTTAAAAGCAATGGGAAGATTGCTGTTCATTTTCGTTGTTACGGCGATCCACACGAATCCAATTTTAAAATCAAATCATCGGTCACTGTCATTTTTGCCAGTGCTTGTGTTAACGATAGCAGAAACATTAAATCATGAGTGCTTCTATTTTGATGTAAAACTGACGAAAAAAGGGTTCTTTGAAATCTTATACTCGTAATACACAATAAATAGTAAGAATTACATCGACTTTGAGACCAGGCAAACGAAATAGAGTTATAACTAAATTTAAAGACTGTCGACAGTCATTAATTTCTGCAATAATTTTTACGTCGACCATCTCCCCGTAAATAGCCCGGTTTCTACTTTGGCCACGGAGACGTAGTGCATTGCCCTCCCGAATGCTGATAAATGACAGTGCATTCACACGAGAAGCGACCACTGCTGAACGTCATCTTTATGTTTTCCAGCGTTTATCTGAAGACGCAGCTTTTCCAAGTGCGTCGGTTTATACGCTGTAAAACGAAACTGCGTCGTCCAAATACATATGTGAAGGCGAAAAGCGCGCTTACTGGTAGATTTGAAAGGGGTATCAAGTTGCATACGAGGGCGTCATAAATATCCCCTGTTAATTCTCATTCACAAACGATACAAAAAGTTTGAGGACATATATGCTTTTGCAATAAGCAGATCGTAGGACGAGTCATTGTTTTTCCATACCTACTTGACAGATGGTAATAGCATTGATATAGAAGTCCCCCTTCAAGTCCCAAAAATTTAACAACGCCGTGGAGTAAAGGAAATGGAGCTAAACTGTTAATGTTTGGCGTGCATTTACAATGCATATATTAAGACTCGAGTAATTCCCACGAGGTCGAAAATAGGTTAGATTATATCAATTTTAATGAACCTTTGAAGATACGAGACGACTTGATTTCCCCGACTTCTAATTGGACTGATAGATAGCGAGGCACGCAGTAATAACAAGCGAACCGAATGAGCTGGGAAAAGCAACAGTTAGTTTGCGTCTGTACCTCACCTGGTATCTACATGTCCACGAATGTTGGTCAAGGCAAGACTGGAGCCTTTGCTACTTGTTTATTTACTGTCTAAGACAATTGTAAACTTCACAAATTTTGTTTTTAACTAGGCCGCAAGTTACCTAATCTCGTTTGAGTTTTGAGAAACAACTACAAGCCTTCTAATCCAGTTAAATATAGCCAGGTTAGTCTCATCTCACAAGCTAGCAAAGTCTTGAAACGACAACTAGTGGCCGAGCTACTGGAAAGCTTGAGTATCTCCCTCAGTGTTCCGTGCGGTTTTCGTAGTTTTTGTATTATTGCTGGTTCCCCGACAATCATCACTGATAGTATCTAAACTTATCTATGCTTAGATAAATAGGGAATGGTCGTGTTGTATCTCGTTACACCTCTTCATATCGGATGCCTACCCAGGATATGAGATGTCGAGGAACGAAAAAAATTTTCACATTGTGCAACGGTGATTTCACGCTTTTGCTTTCCACGTTTCAGTATTTCTTTCCTTGTAATCAAAGTAGGTGACCTTTTAGTCGCCTAAACAAAATCAGTCCGAGTCGGGGGTTGCAGCCATAGCTAAACTCAAAGAGCAAGAGATGGGTTGTTGGAGAACATTTTGAACAACTGCGATTAGTAACGATTGTTCTTGTACCATGGCAGGTAAACCAATACGTGTCATATGTCAATCGGCTGGTTCTTCCATTATAAGTCAACATACGTGTTACATTTGTATAAAGGGGAGGGTCACAGGGCGCAAAAGGAAGAAATGCTACTCTCACCAAGGCACAGGTTCAAATTGGGGGAGTTAAAAAAGTTAATGAACCCTAGAGATGAGACTACCTTTTCCTTTCTTAATAGCATGTGGTGGTGCTATCGTTAAAAATGTTTACTTTATGAATACTTATCTTGGAATAAATTGCAAATGAATAATGTGATACTCACTGTAGTGGCCAGTTTCTGATATGCTTCAGTAGAAAAGCAGTACTGATTCAATATACATCGACATTGCCAAAGCTCTTAATTGGTGTAAAATTATTGATTTTATCAGATGTTGTGAAAGTCATGACTGTGATGATCTCTGATTTTATTGATGAAATTATTAAAACGATGCGAAACGGCTGGAAGCACTACTGCTTCACATTATTTAAGATAATGAAGGTACAACACGTATTAAAGTGTCAAACATAATTATCGATCCGAAATCCATTTTCTGAAAGAATAAAGTTTGTTTGTAACAGAGTGACAAAACAAAAGATTGACATTGTCGTCTTTTTTTCCGAATTTGCCAGGGAATCATCTCATTCTGTATCGTTCGGAGCAGCGTACTACACATCTATGTGAATATCTGTCAAGTTATTACGAGGACGTAATGCAAGTAATGTAAGTATTAAAATTGTGAAAGGATTGCTTGAAGAAACAAGGGATATAGTCTATTCCACAAATTCACAACACTCTCTATGAAGCATAACGTCCTCTTAGCAATTTCCTGCGATTCCCACTCTACTTTATCCCTTTAAAGAAATTTCCAGATTACTGTTCAATTGTTGCTCTTTGTCCGATGATTCCACTTCAACAAGGCACTCTTTCAGTACTGGTGTTCCTTAATGCTGTATTCTACCCCACCTCTGTTTCTTCTACCATCAATGATCTTGGTGATCATGCCCTTCAAGTGATCAACACTTATGTTGTTGATATTACAATTGATCCTAGTTTTGCGTGTAATCCCTTTCCCATGCAATCATTAGAGTTCCCCCTTTTCAAGGTCTTCAGCCAGATATTCTTTGGCCTCATACTCTAATGCAATTTTGAAATGTATAAAGCAAAGCACAGAATAGAGGTTTAAATTTGCAAGCTGCAGCTTCGCGAGAGCTCAAGAGCATTTTTTACAATTAATCAGCGATGCCCATTTTGTTGCTTTGTCCAGTAACGTTCGACTAGTCACCTATTATTCGTCGACTAGTTAAGTAGCTAGTCGAAGATTGGCAGAATTATACAGTGTAACCATGTTGAAGAGCCATACAGGTTACCTAACCGATGCTGTTTGGTTCCACAAGTGAAGACAACTTTTCAACATGGGATCTCCCGTCCATCTCGTTACTTTCCCTATTCTTATAATCTGAACAGCTTCCAGTCATACATGAATTCATGCTCACAATCTTGAAACCTTTTCCTTCAGTCTCCTGTCTAAGTTGCTCTAGTCTCATTTTGGGCTCCCGTGTCTGAAAAAGCATATAACAAAGCATCTTTAGCTCGGTTCTTAAGAAAGATTTGTTCAATCGATTCCTGCTCTCCGTAGAGCTTTTCCGTTTCTTAAAAACCAAGAGACCTATGTCGACTGTACGGAGATTTTACCAGATAATCCTCTGTGCTAAAAGATATTTTGTAAACGGAAACTTTTACCTGTATCTGTTTGTACATAAAGAAGTAAACTTGTCGCAACAAGGCTGCATAAAAGTATTGTTATATAATCAATGCATTGCACTAACTGTCATTTACTTTGTCGTCTTTGCTTACTTTATCAAGACAATACAATCGGCAGTCGTGGAAAACAAATCTGATTCAGCATTTTGGAAACTCTCTCCCACGACTGTTGATAATGTTTTCGCGCTGGTTTTGAAAAACAGCAGTTTTCTCGAATATGTACATAGATGGGCGATATATTGCAGGTACTGGCATTGTATAACATTTTGCAGTGTTCTACTTTCGGTACTGTGCAGGATGTTGTTGTTTCTGTAATGTAATTCATACGAATGGCGTAGCTGGTAAAAATTTTAAGGGGGCAACGTGGGGGGGGGGGGGTGTATTTGGCGCTGGTTCGATACTTTGTCTAGCCCTGCCGACTCCTTCTTCGTGTTAAGTCTTTTTGATTTTATAATAACTGTGTTTGAAATAAAAACTCATACTTTTTTGGAGGGTAGACATATAATTTCGTTTCTGGAATGACCATATTCAATATTCATTCCAAATCATAACATTGACTTTCATAAGAAAAACAGCACGTCTATTTGCTCTGGTATATTGTATAAAGATCAGGGCCCACGCCACAGGAGGGAAGGGGGGCATGGCCCCCAACTTTTTTGCTAAATTTTTCAAAAATTTTTGACACAAAAGAGGTGTTGAAACTTTTAATTAAAGCAGCTTTGAATAATGAAACAGTGAAATGAACACAATCATGGGAACAAGTGTGACAGTGTGTTTGGTGTG
>JAAAKL020012579.1:0-12950 GCA_010016065.2 Carybdea cf. marsupialis auct. non (Linnaeus, 1758)
ATATACATGTAATATATATATGATATATATAATATATATTATATATATCATATGTATAATATATATAGTAGATATATTTATTGCACTGTTATGTGCAGTGGTTAAGTCAGCGTTTTCTGTGTCCCGTGTTCGATCCCCGCGAGCACCATGTGCATTCTATTTGCGTGAGTGCTTATATTTTTAAGTAAATATTTAGTTGCAATATATATATATATATATATATATATATATATATATATACTATATACTCGCTTTTATAAGAACCAGTAAAATTCAGCTGAGGCTGCCTGTTCTTAAATTTTGCAATTTTCAAGGTGAATTGTTCTTAATACGTTCTTAATACATGTTTGCAGAGGTAAATAGGTCAACTGATTAATCCTACCTCAAAGTAGTTATTCAGCGAATGGGAAATAGTGGGCGGTTTTGCATTTAAAATTCTATCAATTTTCTTACACCATTCTGTCATGCGTTCTTACGTATACTATATATGTTCTTAACATCTTGGGAGAAGCAAGCCTCAATTTGTTTTTAGGTTGTTCTTATATTATGGGCAAATGTCAGCCTGGTGTTCTTATAAAATTGTTCTAATAAAAAAGAATGTATAAACATAATATATGTACCATGGAAGTAAACTTACAACGTTCACACTTTCGAGTGTCAGACTATCAGCAAATTTGCATGATACGAATGTGAGTCGTGATGCGTTTCCGTTGTACGAGGTGAATGAAACTTGTTGCTCGCAGTGAGAACGAGGGTTGTTGTAAAAGTGGTTTGCTTGACTGGTCGGGATGATGTTCTTCAAAGTTTGTTTGACTCGCGTTGTCTAGTTTCGCAAGTACTAAGGTATGTGAAAGACATGGCCGATTCACACAAAGTCCCGCATGAGGTTTTTGTTTTGATTAGCGGGAAGTTGAATCTCTTAGCAGCACCTTTGCAATGACCAAGATACCGTCGATAATGTCAGTGTGTTGATTTAAAATGGAGGTGATGCTTTGGGGAACGAGGAACCTATCTTAAACTCAGTTGGTTTATGCACCCACTAAAATCTTTTGATGCTAAGGAAAGGAAGGTCGGCAGATCTGACGGCTTTAGCTTGCAAAGCTACGGAGCGTGCTGCTATAAAGTTTGGCAATAGAAACATAACTGATAGGTGTAATGTAATGCTTTTTGGAAAGCCAGAATAAAATGATGAATGTTGTTGACGAATGGCAATGTGCAAAGGCGGTAAAAGTATTACTGTTATAAGTACGTCTCTATTAAGAGAAGCAACCTGGCCATTTCTCAATCTCTCGCGTCGCCTTGAGCTCCCGCGCTCAAATACTGAGAGAAACAATAAATTTATCTATCGGTTACATTGGAACATTGGAAATAAGATCACGCAGATGCCAGAGAATAAAGCGCCTCTATATTGCAATGCATGACGTTACAGGCACATAGCAGACTTATTTGGTCCAGGTCATCACACATTACTAAGTTGTAAATTGAATACTAAAGATAAGTGCTGGGCAGGGAGTCTAAAGTTTCGGAAAAGCCAGATAATAAAATTGTGATAAAAAAAACCTATCAAAACCAGTGGAAATCTGTTAAATGCGCAGAAAATAGGGGTGGGATATATGCAATAGAATGTACCTTAATATTTTCCTCAACATTTCCTCAACATTTCCTGTTTTGTTTGAGACTGTAGCGGAAAGGGCATTAAGTGAGACCTACGTCTAGGCTGACATCCATGTCATGGCAGCTGTCTCTGGGTACCCGTCTTAACTGTTTTTGTGCCATCCGCGTTATTTGGTTTCACAGGGAATGTTTGCCTCCAGTTTAATATCCGTGCCCGTTCCCGTGCCCTTGCCCGTTCCCGTGCCCGTGTCACTTTCATACCCACGTGATATGAAGATGGTGTACGCTACCAATGCATATTGTTGCTCTCGAAATAAACGTTTGAAAATCCTAAACCGTGAAATAATTGAAGTCGCAGATCATAATCGTCGGACGCATCAGTGTAACAACGTTTTACAGAATAGCAACGTTCCCCTTACGAAACGTTCTGACACTCTCAGACTTAATGGAATTTTGTGTTTACCTGATTATGTCATAAATTATTTCATAACCTATAGAGCAGTATACCATCTTGCAACCTGGTCTTTTCTCCAGAGCTCTAGCTTTTCCCTTTCAAAATATTCGTGTTATTGCCAGACGTATTGTAATATCCCAAAACAGTATAAGTTACATTTATTGTTTATGCACAGTGCGTCTTACCGCATCCGCGATATTCTCTTTATGAATTTTCAAGTTTAATTTCTACTTATACTTACAAGTTTAAAAAATAAAGATAAGGCAAGCCGTTGGTTTGTAGTGCGGGAACTTTATTGATGATAGAGATCGCGAGTTTTAGTTCATCCGCTCTAAGCTGCTTTGATTGTTCCTTGTGCAAGGATTAATAACGATCACTTTGATTTCAGTTTTCTAAGTCATCGATTAAGACCCAGCGAAAATCTGATTCCTTATGCTGATCATCTCTAGTGTACGCTCAAAGGACACGTTCCTTCCAGCTCTACTTAAGGACTGTAGCGCCCGACTTCTTGCTCCGAGTTATTTTCATTCTGAAACCGTCTGCCTGTTTACGTGCTGTCTATTTCACTGAACGGAATAGATCTTTTCGGTTTCCGTTTAAATGTAATCCTGTGATACTAATACTGTGATGCTAATGGTGAGTCAGTATGAGGTCGATTTTTACCGAAATACAGACTGAAACCTGAAAGCTAGGGGTATACGTTAGATAAATACTGTAGTCTAGTGTTGGCAGTATTTATCCAGTTCAAAGCCTTACTTAAATGTCATCGTTGTTAGCTTGGGGGTTGCTTTTTCATCAACGGAAGTATTGTAGTACATTCTAGCCTTGCAGAAGAAAAATGGGGTTTTTGCTCTGTACAATCAGTACAGGGTTACAGCAAACAAAACAATGGGTTATTTTCCTTAAGAGCAAATCGAAATCGATTAGGAGGGAAATCCATTGGATTCTTTACCATTGTTATTGGGTTGAAGATTGTAAAATAGAACAACTATGTCTTTTTCCAGGATGCTATGGACCAGCAAGATACTTGTGATCGCCAAAGTAGTTGGTAGATGAACTGAAAGGCAAGTCATAGTGTTCATTGAACAAGCTTATTTTCGTATGACTCTCATCAAAACCGTTACGTCATAAATACAAGAGCTGAGAGGATCAAATTATCAACAATCTAAAATCTAATTGGCTAACATTAAACGAAAATCTAAAATCAAATTTGCTAATAGTAAACGAAAATCTGAAATCTGATTGTCTAACTGGCTAGTTGGTAGTTGTTAACAATATAAGAGATACATGAAACCAACGTTACGTCATTCTTGTTAATAGTGTTTAAAGGGTTTGTCTGCTCGAAGGTGTGACCCCACTTATGGTCGTCTCGATTTCAAATGTGGTCTGTGGAAATGGCTATAAATCGAATAATTTCAGTGATGTAAATATTAGTTAACTCAGAGCCCTACCAAGTGAGGGGCCTGGGTGCACCTGCCCTCCCAATGCGGAGGGAAAGCGTGACGTCACGATTTTGAAAATGGTTGAATTGTGGGAAAAATACTCAATTTTCATGCAAAAGCGTCAGTGGCCAAAATAGACAGTCTTGAACTTTCCCAACACCGAGATGTCAGCTTTTAAAGTTTTATCTCTCTCTAACAAAACATTATTTGATGCTGGTTCTTAAGGAAGATTAAGAGAGTTTTGACCAGAATTTTTGGAAACTTAAACGCTTCAAGTTTAAGCATTTTACACACTACAGGTCTGGTGTTTTGAGAAACAGCTTCTTCCAGGGTTCCCCTTAGATATCTGGAGTCAAATCGTACTATTTCCAAATTTTTTTATTAATAACGTCATCACTTTCTCTCCGCATAGTTTGCTGTCAAACATTCTCAGCATTCTTGCATTGTCGGTAAGATCATATAAAAAACTGGCATGAACTTTGTACAGACGTATATACTGCGCTTTTACCGCGTAGTGGACAATGAAGCCAAGTCGCCTACTGTTGGTCAATAACTTTGAGACGTAGACCTCCAAAATTTTACCTTTGTTACGTAACAGTAACTGATTATTTTCCCTTTGATAATCATGATTAAGTATAGCACCTACAATATTTTTGGACTAATCCTGTCTACTCCCTGTCTGCAAAACGCTGTAATGGTCAAAGAGTAATTGTAGGGATAAAGGCGTCTTTAAAAATAGGTGATGGAAACTTTGAGGCTAAAGAGGTTGGGAAGCTCTGGGTTACAACTAGTGTCCAAGTGTGACGAGTTTTGTTGGCGAACACGTGGGAACAGTTCTCTTTTACGTTTGTTCCATCCTATCTGGGCCGTTATTAATGCTACTCTGAGGTTTGCTTTGGTAACTGGTTTTGTTCCATTTCAATCCATTGCGTTGGGTTCCATGGAGGTACAGGAAATGTCTTTTAGAGACTTGCTTCCATGTTTAAATCCAGTATTGTGAATGGATATAGCGAGATTAATCCGTATTGAAACTGAATAGTGATTTAAGCACAAGACATTTTAATGGACTTCCAAAAAGCTACGATCACAATGCATTTGAAAGGACCACAAGGATGTATTTCGTTAATTGCATAACTGATTCGGATTTCAATACTGGTCATAGTCAAGTGCAAGTGAGGCTTTAAAGTAGATTAGTTGTTGAATAGTGCAGAATCTCAAATGCATTCTATCGCATTAGGTGCTATTATAACGTTTACTAAAGGTGTTTGGCACGTCATTGTAGTTCTCAGCAGTATCTCGGTGTAAGAGTTAGGTTTTCTTTCTTTACTGTGCGATACGCGATCGCTTTGTAGTTTTGTACATTGTAGTAGAGCACTTAATCAAAGTCAAATCGAAAGTACTACACCCTTAAAAGCGAGACTTTCATTGGAATGATACAATGGTTAACTATCTTTATCCTATACCGTTCAGGAGCCAAGAAACCAGATTACTCGAACTTTTCTTATCGATGTCATATCCACTGTCCCCCCCCCCCCCCCGTAACACCACAAGGCGAAAAATCTCCCTGTATGCTTCGGGTAATTTACACGGAAAAATACACGTATTATTCCGTAGCTAAAAATACGTCAACATATCTGACAAGTTTCTTTCTACAGTAACAAACCTCCACAGAGTTATATAGCTGTGGGCTTACTTAGCCACCCCCAGCCCTTGGAATCTCAAATAATCAAGTCTGGATAATGTTGAAAACAGATCATGTACTCTACTTCTCTTTGTACAAAGTCATATGATACCAATACCATTCGGCACTGATTCCTGTTTTTATTTAATTAAGTGCAGTGCACTAGGTTGTAGTCTACTGGAATAAAATGTAACTAGGTATACGGTACCGTATTATCAGGGTGGGTGTTCACCTACATAACCTTAAAAGTCTGGAATGCTCAGGGAACTTAAAATTTCTGAATGAAACTCATAGGATACTCAGGGATTTTTGTAAAAAAAACTCAGGGATAATTCTTGATAATGTACAAAAGTGAGGGAAAGTTAAAATAAAGTGACAATAATTCTCGTTTACATTCTACAAAAGTACTTCCTTCCTTGGCAATGATGATATGTTCCCTCGTGTATTGGTGTCAGAAAATCTCAAGGAAATTTGGCGCAAACCCTAGGAGAACTTGGAAATCTTATTGGGCAATTTCTTTTCCCTTTTTTGACATCCTGACTCGCAAAGATTTCATCGTTTAGAAGAACCGTTAGAACGAGTGGAATGCGGATGGAACTATTTTGGCTTCGTACTTAGAATCGACTTTACGATTGGGGTATCAAATTTCTACATTTTAAAATTTCTCATGTGACTCCTAAAGTTAGCCAACCATTATTGTACTCCATGTTTTTCCATATTGAGTCCATGATAAACATTGTTTAAGTGAGTGAAGCAGTATAGAAACAGAAAGGTAGGTAAGATGAAAGTTGATGGAGGTTCATACCTTAATTAACGTGGTACGTAGAAAACGAGGAATGTTAAGGTAATCTGTGTAATATCGTCATGACAAGCTTTGCCTACATAGAAACAAGCTTTGGTCTGGGTTTTCTTAAAGTTGAGCTACAAAGACTAGAAATATCCAGAGGTTACGTTCCGTACTTTTCTAGATTAATAATCTACATCGTATTTGTCGCAACGGACGTTAAGTGGCGAACTAATCATCCGGCTTGTTGTAAGTGCAGCTGACTTAAATAGAAGGTGTAACAGGAATTCTTCACCTCACATTCCTTTGATTACTTCTGATGTTTCGTTGTTGGTAAAATTCAGGAAATTAGCGTGCATTCTTAACCGAGTTTGAGTTTTCATGTTGACTGTAATCCTGTCGCAGATGTGATTTCATGACTCAACACGGAGTTCATGACCGCAGACCAAAAGTGATAAGTTTGTAGTTGAAGAATTATGTGAATCGGTGCTTGACGATGGTTGCTGGACCCCAATCAAACTATGTTCACTCAAAGTTATTCATAAAATATTTGAACAAGCAGCGGAAGAGCTCCGTTTCTCTGTTGCAGCGATCATTCTCGCTTCCGAATCGTAGGAAAGGTAAGAAAGAAAGATTATGGTATTTCGCATTTGTTTAGTAGACAGCTGTATCTTCCTTCGGGTATTATCGTCAGACGTTGGAATACCTATATGTTGTATTTAGCATGATATCATATTATATCAAGCCGTATTATACTACCATGGATCCCTCTTATGTTGTTATGCTAACGTTTGAATCATGGATATAACTCGCTCTTTGTTACTCGTGTACACACAGGCATAACGCATTTCGTATGACCGGCAACGGTTTTTATGCTATCAGGAATGCACGCCTATCAACATGGGAACCTCTCTTTCTCTTTTATTAAGCTTTAATGTCATGACCCAAACAAGCAACGAAACAAGAAAGTATAACGTGTATAGTAAACCTTTCCAGGCCCTGCCCCCGCCCACTGCACTTTCACTACGTTAACGATTGCCCTTCTTCGTTGTGGAACAGATTTGTATTTAGTTTGTTCCTCGGGTAAAGTGTATTCAAGGTTACGGTCGCGGTACAGCGTAGTTAGTGATTGTTGGCTGATGTGGTACGCAACTGTGTTAAGCCATTGGGGAATGTCTTGTAGTATGGAGAAAGCATGAGAATAGAATCTTATGAATGCAGTTCTGCTAGGCAAGATTCCCGTTGAAAAATCCCAGTTAGGTGAAGAACGGAACACTGGTAGTTATTAAAAAGACCAAAAACCAATTGGCTAGCCAAAACCATGGCAAGCTTTCACGCCCCTCAATGGACATATTGTTGTTTTAATTTCCGTATCGTATTCCTTCCTACTATCAAGAAATAAAACCCTATTAGATTAAGCAGTACGTATATTTGTTTACGCTCAAATATAGCTTTGCACATCGAATATAGCGATGACATCCCTTAGGATATTAGACCCCATTTATTGAGCCCTATTTTGTGTAGGGAGTAATTGTAGCCTTTGAACGTGAAATAGGTGATCTCTGTCTTATCTTGCACATACTTAGGATGAATTTAAATATTAACAGGCTATTACTGAGTCTGTAAATGGAACCGACACCGATCGTATTCATAAAACAACTGGTCTTGTACAAGGAAGGCCAGAAAGTAAAGCTGAGTTTGCTCGTGCAGAATCGGGTCACTGCTATTATTGAATTCTCGGAAAGGAACACGAGTCCTGTTAAACCTGCTGACTACAACTGAACCATGTTTTAAGTTTTATTTATAAACTATGTGGGGTAATAATGCCTATCAAACGACAGTTGTTCATCGACATTTCATTTTAAATAGAATACCAAATATGCATAAAATGTATACATGCAACAAAAGCCGGTCACCACAATAGTTGTACAGGAAGCCTGGCAATGAGCTATTTCATTACAAACAAAAAGTATAGAATGTGATAACAATACTTCATCGTGTTAAGGAACAAAATCAGAAACTGCCCGATGGCGATAAAAATGAAAAATTAATTTGGGCAATATTGAAATCCAGTGGAACAGCTACAGTAACTTTTTGTACAAGAAATGAACCTGGATTTAGCCCAAATTTAAAACCAGCTATGAAAGAGCCGAGGCTTCCTCTCATAAGAGCCTAAAAACATGAATATGGGAAAGGACCCTGTAAACGTAAAACGTCAGAATCTGAAAGCCTCACTCCCACATTTCTCTTATGGTTGCAGTTCATGCAATAGGCCAAGGCTCGAAATGTTAAAACTTGACGGGGTGTATAAATGCATACCCTTCCTCCTTCGCATGCACTGCATTACTGTTATACGAACAGCGGTGCCTGTCAAAGAGTATCTGTATTGAGGACAGGGTAAGAATATTTTAGCCTTAAAAACAGGTGAAAAGTTAAGAACAGCCAGCGTCAATCGAAATTCACTGGTTCTCATATAAACGATGAGTCTCATGCGTAAACATTGCTGTTTTGCACTTCATACATTTCATTTCACAAGGTTCTTTCTCCGTAAATTTTAGCGAAGACTAACTATGCTGGCTTGCTTATGGAATGCATAATGTAATCGTGGCTAAACTTCGTGGCAGATCATGTTTTTTATAGTTAACTTGACGTATAGACACATTTGCAGATGTTGTAGTCACGGTAGATGTAAGAGGAGCCCCCCCTATTACAACACCCTAATAATTTATAAGAATGCTACATGCTATTCCATGTATGTTGACTGAAACGTCTAGCCGTTTGTGATTTAGTCCACTGTATGCAAGTACAATTTATTCCCTTCATCGGCTCAAGGTGGTAAAATCGACTAGCAGCACCTAAAACGTGCTCCGGTGCAGAAAAACTGGTTGTCTCACTTGATCCATTCAGCTGCAAGGTACTTTCTCCCCATCTTACGTTTTCGTGGATCGGTCTAAAACTCTTCAAACAAGATTGCTGTTCAACGTACAGGGGTATACTGTCCACTCGCCCTCCTTCCTCTAACTCTGTCGTTACTACTCTCATACCAGGTGGAAACGACTTTCATTGAAAGGTGAGCAATCCTCAACTTTCATTAGCATTATATTTTTGATCACCAAGGAGATGGTTGCATTAATTATATATGTGTATATATATATGTATAACTCTCACATTTTGTGTCTATACAGAAGCCATAGGATTTCGGCGGCGGGTTACTTCTCCTATCCTATTTCAATCACTTGTAATGACAGGGTTTTTTACCTTTTTATGTTGTGGAATAAATACTGGGGATTGAGGGGGTGAGTGAAAGATGCTATTGCAGGTAGGCTATAGACGTTCAAAGGGACATCTGCAAAATGTTCCAATTTCTAAGTAGCAAAGATAAATTAGGTGCACTTCACCTCAGGCTTGATGGCCGCAGGTTTAAGATGCAGTACGGATCAATAATCCATCTGTGTTTTTTTTTGCTCAAGGACCATCAAGTTTAGTTGTCTCTTTAATCGTCTTTTGCACAGGTTCTTTAGAGTCTTGTTTATGTAGGAATTGATACAATGTGATTCTACCCAAAAAGCAAATTTTTGACCGCTGTAAGCATAGCAGAAACAGTGGTGAAGTATCAATACTTTGCAATGGTGTGCATGGTTCGTATGTTCGTTAAGTAAAGGGTATCACGTTATCAGAGCTTTAGGTTGCCCCCTTCAGTTTGATCAGATCTGATTAATGATCAGTGTAGTTAAAGTGTAGTTAGAGCCTCCGTGGTGTAGTGGATCAGTTCCTTGCCTTCAAATCAAGAGGGTCAAGAGGGTCAGGGTTCAAATACGGGAAGGGGCATTGGTGACGTCAGGAAGGGTATCCGGTCTTAAAGTGCTCAATGCCTCAGTGCCAAGTCCCAACCACACGGGCACCGGCGTAGCCCCTGTAAAGGCGAGTGCACGACGTTAAAACCGGCTAAAACAATATTTTTTTAAAAGTGAACGATAGTACTGAAATTCAAGCGGTTGACTATCAAACGGTTGTAAGGGAAGACCTTGCGTTAGGTAATGCGATTTATTTTAAATTGAATATTTCGCTTACTGTTTACCTTGCACGTAGTAGTACGATGAAGATTCTTCCTTTTACGGATACTTTCTGCATGAAAAATACTTGTTGTCTTGAGTTCTTTTCATTACAGTATTAGGGTAACTAAGGGAACTGATATTTTGTATTCTGTACAGTTTTGGTTCCTACTACTATTGACCAAAAGTATGTTCTGTTGAAGAACTCCAGTTAAGAGACTGCAATGTAACGACAGTCATGACTCCTGTAAAGAAGTGGTACAAAACCAGGGATCCCCAAAACTTTTTGAGGGTGATACATAATATATGAACTAAGGTCATAGTCTTGCGTTTAATACAGAAGTAAAAGAAGCAGTGAGCGCCATATTGTCACTGAGAACATTGCTAATAGAACCTTAAGAAATGGAAACAACACTACAATAGTTATCGTTTATAAAAAGTATCAATTTGATGAAAAGTGACAGTTCTTGATTTTTCTGAAAGGATCGACAGAGGAAAGTTTGAGTTGAAGCATTGATATCAAGCAGACCTTTAAATTGCTGATACTTTTACTCTATGATCGAAAGCGTCAGAGGCATAGTTTATCTTTTTGTCGATGGACTACCTCAAAGGATGAAACTATGCCGGAAAATCGAATACTGTCCCATAACACTAGCGCAACGGCTTCAATCTCTTTCAAACCACCATTTCCCCCCCAATGATGACTTAACAGTAACTCAACCCAAATAGAGCGTTTCCTAAGGAGGAATAGGGGTGGCTCTTGTCCGGTAGGGACAAAGCCTCGAAGAGTCCAGAAAATACTTCGTAATACAAGCATGAAAGTTTTAATTACTTATCTTCCAGCCGTACTGATGCATTTCTCATAGAAACTAATGGAGCATATGGCGTTCTGTATACAAGAACGGAGCTTTCGCTTTTTCCGTCGGCAGGTCTACCTCCTTCTCGTATCCATTAAAGAGCCCCAGGTCAAGAACCGCTGTGTAAGCGGAATCTTCGTTATCCCTGCCAGTGGTTGATTGAGAAAAGTAAAGATGTTAAATTTACAACTACAAAACGTCCCACTTTATAGGTACTGTGTTAATAGATTCTTCATTTTCCCCCTAAAACGTCCATGGCGACGTTTTTTTCAATCTAACCAGTGTTTGGAAAAACTTGTGTTAAAAGCAAAACCAATACTTTAATTGATGCGCTCCTAAAAAGTGTAACAATGCACTCAATAACTAGAAGATTTTGCGTGATTTTCATTGAGAGGAGGCAAATAGTTTTGCTCACGTGAAAGTTGTCTCTAGCTCTTGTCTTTTGTAAGCTGTTCACCCTCGATAACAATTATCAAAAGAAGCTATTGCCTCATGATATCACGAAATCCTCAATAATACAAGTGCGTTGTATCCAAGGTTGTCTGTCTTGTTTTTTAGAGTAGTTGCTTCGTTAAGGCCAATGTCGTAAAAGGACTTGACACTATCAGCATCCTTCACATGGAGCTGTAAGGTGATAAATATTAAAACCGTTACCATATAATAGCTACATGATACATTGTCTTGCAAAGAAAGGGCCTTGATATTAAACCAAGTTGACGGCACACACATGATGCTGTATCTCATTAGTGTTCGTATTATCAGAGAATTTTGTGGCTATCCGCAAATCTAAGACTTGAAGGTAATTTTATGTCGCCCTTTGAAGGAGCTAGATGTGATCGTTTTATAGACACGGAATGCATACAGAGGGCGAAAAATGCATTGAGCAGCGAGGCGGTCATTATCAAAACGTAGTTTACAGGGTTTTCAAGGTTTTGTCATAAACGTATGATCTATGAAGCACAACTTCATTGTATGTGGCAATCGTGACATGGTCGACTGATCAAGGTCATCCAGGTGTCTACCAAACCCGAGACCATTCCGGTCATTGCAGAAAGCACGCTTTTCTTAAACCTAAAGGCGATTGTTGTTGTTATATGCATATTATATCTTGATAAATATGATGACAAGTTAGTATCGAGGACGTCAATGGGGACAAACGTCAACTCGAACTTACTCACTCTTTTTCTCGCCTGGTTACTAGGATAAATAATGTTATATGCGATTAGAAATTATGGAAACTCGTACGTTTTGCACTTCAGCTGAGATACAACTGATTAAGGAAACAGTCATAAATAGGAATGGAGCCACAACGCTCAAACACTGACTGCTGACAATTTTTTTGCTGCTGCCAATTTCCATAAGACGCTATTTAGAGGATATTTAAGCAGGATTTGCAGAAATGCACAAGTTAGAATAAAATCACACATACAAAGGCAGATGGTTCCAAAGGAATTGGTTCCCCCGAGTAGTTTTTGAATCACTTGCCATCTGTAGTTAGAGGAAACAACAGGCATTTTCGGGAAGTGGCGTACTCTAAATTTATTTTTGTACTGGAAATCCCTGGATATAATTTTGGGCCCTGGATGTCCTGAAATTACTTTAAAACTGGACATGGCCCCTAGAAAATAGCGAAGTCAGAAAGACGTTAGCTGGCAAAGTCGTGGCACGGTGTTTCTCCGGTGTATAGGTAGTTCTTTGGAGGGGCATCAATAGTTTTTTTATTTGTACCTCCCTTGGTGTCATGTAGTGGGTCTTTGGACGTTTATGTGATGGTCCTTCAAGAAGTCCTTGAATTCTCTTGTAACTCGTTTTTTGAAGAGTTGCGGCTACCCAGTTGCTGAGTTCAGTCCTGATGTTAGCTCTCTTGTTTCCAAGATCGTGCTGTTAAAATGTCAAGTAGGGACCCTTTGTGACATAAAAAACTTTGAGGAATAGCATGATAATAATGTAGCATTAGAAGCCCTTCCTAGGGATACTTAATCAATGTAGAATACCAACTTATGTTATGGAGAATGAAATCTTGAAGAGGGTTTTCAAAATATTGTTGCAGGATGCCGTTTATCGTT
>JAAAKL020012580.1:0-12950 GCA_010016065.2 Carybdea cf. marsupialis auct. non (Linnaeus, 1758)
GCGTGATCTAGTTCCTTGGCTCGGTATCGAGTTCCCTATGTAGGAAAGAGGTTCCTACACTGGCCATAGCAGAATATTCTAACGTTAAAAAACAATGTAGGCCAAAATAGCAATGATAAAACCACCATTAGCAAATCCAGGTATAAGAAAACGGCAACTTATTCGCCAGATACCTTTAAAAGTTCCCTATTCGCCTAAAATTACGAATGATTCCTTCCGAGAAAGTCTCGACGTTAAGGAAGAAAGTAGCTATGGAAAACATCAATTCAGGACCCGTTGCCATTAAGATACGTACGGTTCACCATAACTTGTACAATAAACTCGTCCAGTTTAACTGATTCGTTTTCTGCATCATAGAATTCAATCTGCATGAGAAACAGAAGGCAACTATCACGAAAGAGATAATTTGAGCAAATACAAAATATATTTCTTGTTTCTGTATATGCCTGATTAAATTGTTTTTAGTTCGAGAAGGTTGATGAGATTCAACTCAGGCTACGCGAATGGAGCATATCGAAAGAGATTGCACTGAGGAAAAGCAGCAAATGCTGGTCACGACAGGAGGACACTACCATTGAGACAAAAAATTCACGGAGAAAAAATACCAAGGGTGGATAGAGAATGACGTGGTTGGATAATCGGACAAGGATAGAAAACATCGGGGATAAGAAACTGACAGCAAAATAAAAGAAGACCTAAAAGGTATTCTTAAGGCACATTCCAATCAGAAAAGGCCAGTGTGAAATAACACAAAGAATGTTTTCATGACACGTCTTGAAATCATACTAATGGCTACTTCCATGTGATAATTAGAAAGATTCTCTTACAACTACAATTATCAATAAGCTAATCTTCAAGAACAAAAGATAAGAATTTATGTTGATATAATTATGATGTTGAAACTAACACCCAACCAGATCAGCAAATGAGTAATCAACATACGGTAGTAGGGGCTTAAAAACGAAACCTTAATGGAGTGCTGCGAAATGGTTACAATTGATTTATAAATGCTTCTGAAGTCTTTGGTAGGCACCTATAGTATTGTAACTTATTGTGCTGCAGAGAATATTCTATTTCTCACGGGGCTCTGTTCTTTATATATTCTAATTTATGCAGTAGAATACATGTAAGAAGTGACAGACAAGAAGGAGAGTCCAACGCCGTTTGACGGCCGACCCTTCCCGGACGTCTGATAACGATCTGCAAATTTGTGGCACTTCGCGAATTCATAGATGGAACGTCGCATGTAGTTACTATGATTGATAAGAGGCCTTGCAAATAAGCCTGCTTTCTCCGTGGTTTCCATCAATGAGTCAAAGGGCAACCAAGGACCAAAATCGTTGTTTACCCAGTTAGACATTTTCTCTGACATAAAATAAATAAGCTGGATTTTCGCGTGGATCTATAATATCAAGTTTACAAACACTGCATAAATTATTTGCATTTGAAACACTTTTCAAACCAGGAAACTAAGAAACTGGACTCAGTGGTAAGTATGGCTGATGTTCAGGACTCAGGCTACTCTGTCGGACAGAATGTACACTGTCTTCCTAAACCACTTTAATAATCATTCAGATAAATTTTAAACATGAAAATTCTAGGTCGCCATTAACATTCGCGGCATGAGAACGTCAAACAATAAGTGTCCTCACAAAATTGAGAGAAGTTATCTTGTTTTGATAAATTTATGTAACTCCTGGTTGCGGACTTTTTAGCTTATCAGCCTCTTTCTGAACCAAATATCAGGTACTAGGTTAGAAAGGCACAACGGTCTAGCAGAAACCTTCAAACTAAATCAGTTTGTGGCTGCAGACAAGGGCTGCCAAACTAAATGGTCCTTAACATCACCATGCCATACAACTCAATAGAATCCATACCTTTGACTCATTAATTAAGGTTACATTGATCCTCAGCTGATTGCACTGTTTACTGAAGGATTACGCTAGTAATCTAGTTGGTGGTCTCGACTTTCCGAAGTCGGCTGTAGGATTTCACTTGTATAAACTGAACTATTACACGGCATCCCACTAAAACATGTCAATTGAACTCTAGAAAAGGTCTTTATTATTTAATATCGATTTCTGGGACTTTGAAATCAAGTCACAGTGCCGTAACCACGAAATATTTATTGGGGGGGCTAAACCGGGCTTTCCACTTCCCATGGGCGTGGCCGAGGGCGTGGTCGAGAAAAGATGGTTTGCCTATGCAATGCCTTAAAATTGCCTTGTATTTAAGAGCGGGATAACATAGTAGACTTCTCAATGTATCAAGCAGAACATATTCTTACGCTCTAAGGGAGCTGACGGTACGTAAACTCTGTGAACATTCTTTCAATCACCTTGAAAATTATTGGGGGGCTATAGCCCAAGCCCCCCCAGTGGTTACGGCACTGAGTCAGAAATCAAATTATTGTTGAAGTGATCCTTACTTTATTAACCTGGCTCCGATCACGTTATTCATCAGAAACTTCAAGTCTATCGAACATCAAATCTTCAACCAAACGATCGTAAGGGCGAATTAACAGGGACAATACGCAGCTGATAATCACGAAAAAGTAGGCGTGACAAACATCTATCTGTGGGCTTCACATAACATCAAATTTCTGAACTCTTTGGCAAAAGATCGAACTTCAAGGAGGGAGATACCTCATTTTAATACATCAGATGCTACCAGTGGAGGAAGCGAATTATGATGAACTTTTTACTGTTACTCAAGTATTGCAACCAGACGTTGCTTGGAGACAATATCTATACATTTGTACACGACATAAACAGCAATCTTAAAACACTCCTGCGTTAATAAAAAACCATTAAGAATAAGAATAAACTAAAAGATACTTCTTCACTAACCAGATCCTTCTTCTCGCTGCAGTAAATCAAATTTTCAAAGATTGTCTTCTGTTCATCGTCATCTTTATAGGAAAATATATTTTTGACCATTTCCATCAATCTTCCTTGCTCCTCTATAGCCTCTTCATCAAAGATCTCGCTATTTAAAAAAAGTCATAAATTCATAAACGCTCATCTTCTTGACTAATTCTACTTCCCACAATTCAGATGACAGGACGGGAGACTATGTACACGAAAAAGCATGTCATGTGTTGAATATAATTTTCGTTCGAAAGCTCTGATTCTTCGAATCGCTTAAAATCAGAGACGCAATCCAGAAAAAGTTGACGAGGGATTCAATTTTCTGTCTAATCAATCACGTGACATCTCCGCCTCGTCACAATCTCGATCTCAATCTCAGTCTGATTTACAGAAAAATTATTTACAATATATGGCCTGTAAGAGGAACTTTACTAAAATATCAACCAATCAAATTAAAATACGTACTAATCCTAAAACAATACTGTTTACGTTAATACATCTATGATACATTTACAGGTGATGAATCATTTCCGTGTCCTCTTTTCCGAATAGAGGCTCCTACGTAAAACAGTCTCTAAGAGGAACCTTCGGTTTCTTAACAGCGGCAATCTTCCGCTTGACCTACGAACTATTTAAATGATTCATGTATCGTACGTCGGCATAGCAGTCGGTCTAACAACTGGAAAATCCGGACAGCAACGATTTCTTTCAACACAGCATACTTTCGACATATTAGTTAAAGCTTTCTGAGCAAACTACAAAAATTGCGCTGTGCTATTTCCCATCTGCTGATAATATTTTAATTTTGTTCAATGTGAAGAGAGACTGTTTCGTTCAAAAAATGATACAGACAAGTTGCCTGTAATTTTACTATTGAAACAAGCACGTTGTGATATTATCATTATTTACGAATCTTTTTGCAGGATAGTCTCATCAAAATATATACATAGTATATACATAATAAAATATATGTACACGTCTGTTGTCCTTGGGAGTCCTGTAGCACGAAATAATAATAATTTCAAGGTAAGAAAAGAAGAAGAACTAGAGGAAGAAACATTTAGACTAAAATGGGGAAATTTTGTATTAAAAAAAGAAAAACCAAAAAGCAGAAACAATACGATTTCTAATGTGCTATTCGAGATATCTTCATCAGCTTTCTGTATCAATACATAACCTACATCTAATTAGAATATCATCAAGGTTTCCAAAATGTAATGGCATATGATTTGTCACGCAGAAACAAGCTATTTACAGGACCAAACACTTGCACCCCAATGAAATTCTGATGATTGACTGTCATGTTTGAGGTATATAATACTAATACTACTATGTAATTTAATTTTTAGATTATTTTATAAAGGGAAATCGCAAATAGATTAGAAATCTGAGGAAAACTTTAGTTTGAGTATCAAAAGAAAAAACACCATGTCTTGTCTGCAATACATTCGAATCTTCTGGCTTGCTATTCTTCTCTGGGAGCTAAAATATCGACCAAAACATCCCTTCGCTTTGCCCTTCAAAAATAAAATATCGTTCTCGTAAAACTTCTAATTTAGTTTGAAGATATTCACTTAGCTCTGAGAATTAATCTCTTAAAGTCTTATTCAGTGTCGCACTACATTTGAAATGCCTTTCTATTGTGTCGTGTTCCAATTGGAAGCACAAGCCGAGGAATATCAGTGCCGAAGAAAAGAAAAGGGATGCAGTTGTGAGCCCAACTTAAAGTTATAACTAATCTATTTTTTATATTTTTGTGTTTCTTGAGAAGCGCCTCCTAAGTTGGCGAGTATTCCCTCGGTGACGACATATTTCATACATTCGCCATAATTATTTTTCTGATGCGGCTTACAAGTCTAATTTGACTTTCAATTCTTCTTTTACCTTGCTTATCTATGCTGATGAGTGTACACCGGGGTACGTTACCTTTATAGAGTACATACCCCCTCCCCCGCACACACAAACACAAACACATGCACAAAGTAAATGGAATTGGTATCTTCAAGTAGCATAACCTTCAATAAACCCTGCTCGAGAACAGAATGAAAATGCGTACAAAAGTGATTCTAGGAAAGAGGAATTCTTGTGGTGGCCTGGTGGTAGATAATCTTAGTGTTTTGTCAACGACAGATTTTCCCTACACGTATATGTCATGGGGGACGCAGACCAAGAAGGTAGTTATGTACAGATCTCTTAAAAATCCGATTCTTTTTCATGTAAACAGTTCCTGATATCCGCAATTTGTGTCACTGCAAATAACAGTTCTTGATAATCGAAGAGAAGTAAATGTAGTGCGAACAAGGACTAGACCTTGAAAAGGCCAATGTTGTTTGTTTTTGTCGAAATTTTCGCTGTCAAGGAAGACTACCAGCGAAACACAGGGAGCCAGAGCACTGAAGCGTTCTTAATGTAAAACTGTGTATTTTTTTATGCTGCATACTCGATTTCCAGCGTAGCCTATTGCACAGCCAGAGTGAGCAATGTCCATTATCCATTCGTAAATGCTTGTCAGTCTATTATCTACTATGTTTGTATTTAGACTGGCATATACACGTAGTAACACATGTACAATTTTATACACTTCAAGTTGAATAGCATGTATCTATAATAAAATTAATCTTTATGAAGACCTGTTATAAAATTAATGATGTGAACAACACTTGAAGACCATGAATTATTGTTACAAAGAACTTACAAGGATCGTTGATGATAAGCTTGACTTGTGGCTGGTCCTCAGGCAGAGGATTTACAGAGTTAAGACCAGACTGGCGAGACATCCATATTCTGGTATGGACCACTGGGAAAACACTAGTATTGCAACAATCTTTAACAGTTAATATATACCCCGATGCCCTACTGAGGGCGTGAAATTCCTTCTTTAATTTCTATGTCATCCAATCATATGGTGAAAAGTATCAGAGGAAAAGTAGAATGTTGTGACTTGTGAATAAATGGGTTGGTCTATTTTTATACCAATCGTCAATAAATGACATTTTTAAAGTTAATTGTAGCTAATGCCAAAGGTGATAAATGTGACTGGAGATTATTTGTGAAACGTCTTGTTAATTGTAAAACCATGAAAATGAGTAATAAATTTAGTTTCTTGCATCACTCACGCCAGACAACAGATTTCTTGCATTTCTCTAGAATAGAAGTAGAATTTTAATCTCGTCGAGAGAAGTCAATTCGTTTTATGAACTGCTCAATTACAAAGAGTTCCTCAGGATCTGTGATCAAAGATCAAGTGATCAAAATTCAGGATTGTGTTTGTATCGTCGTCTTCATCCGTTCGTTTCCACTAGTCTACGTAGTCATCACTTTTGTGGCATCATGATTTTGTAGCAAAGCTACCTTCAATCTTTTACACTTTAAGTACTCACTCAGGCTTTTCTGCTGGTGTATGGAGATGTCTCAACTTGAAATTTTGAAATCTCTCAGTAAAGGAAAACAAACATGACTTCTTGGTCCAATGGTTGCGGCTGATAAAAAGTTGCGTTAGTCTCAACCGTACAGGAATGAGGGTGCCACACATATTTTCCACTCGTTTGTCATTTTCTCAAATAAGCTTATTGTTCAATATCTGCCTTAAGGATAAGATTACTCTATTCCTGGAAATAAAAAAGGCGTTTTCTGTGTCGTGACTGGCTAACGCGCAGCAATATTTACGTTCTCGCCTAGACAAACCGTTAGTTTGCTGATAACCAGCTTGACAACATCCACCAGATGGTATTTTGCACACTCTTTTGTTTTCACGTTCTTCTTCCTGCTGGTAAAATGTGCCATACTGTTTTTTACCAAAACGTCAAAATTCCACTAGCTTTTGATTCCAGAAATTTTGTTGCTGCTGCGTTCACTTACAATGTTGCTGTTACTGCATCGGCCACTTACGATGTTGCTGTTGCTACTAATGCCTCTGTTGTTGTTGTTGCTCCATTACTCTCATTTGTGTCACTAGCATTGACTGCATGACTATCATTCCCACTCTATAACATTCTTGATGTTGTGCTATCGATTGATCTTTTAGGAATTCGAAATAAGGTGCTTGTCCTTCTGTCTACTTTCCTTCGTGTTCCTTCATTAGGTATTTTCATGTCTTTCAATTTGGTATTTAATATAGAATAGTGTAGGTACCCCATGTTCCGAAAGGTTTCCTAGCTTAAGCTCTCCTTTTGAATCCATAGCATGGTAACAAGTTGTCATGGGAAAGATAAAATCGGACAATAATTCCCCGTTTTGTACTCTTATTATGATCCTACAAATAAGTCGCTTATGTCAGTAGGTTTTCAAAACAACTTTGAAAGTAAATTATAGCCTTTCTTTATCAATGTCGTAACTGACAAGTAGAGTCTATCATCCATTTCTTCTCACAACGTAAATTTGATGGCATCCTCTACTCTAGTTGACATGATCTAAAATAGTTCTTTCTTCATGGTACACCAGTGTATCCTCGCTATATTTCCTCGTACCATTTTCTATTCCACTCTAAATCATACATTGTCTTGTACACTCCCTACAGACATTTATTTTTATCAAAATTTGTACCCAGTACGTGATTATGTCAACCATCTAATTTATAAATATTAAGGTAGTTTTAGCTGCATGTTTTACAGGCATATAAATTGCTTTACTGTGAAAGGCATATTCTACAATAATTGTTTTTAAGCCCACTTTGGTGCCTGTTTATGAAACAATAAAAGTAGTATTCTTACAGTACAACAACCTATGCCTTCAGAGCCGAACTGTTCCAATTACTCTTTTTTCTGGGGCTAAAGAGTAGGAATACGTTACGAAATACAGCTGTATTGATCAACTCCTTCTTCTTCCTACTCAGACTATGAAAAATCGTATTGTCCTTGTTGCACCTAAGTGGCCCAGGTGTTGTGATACAGGAAAGAAACTCGATCACCCTAAACAAGAAGAATGAGGACAAGGTATTTCGAATATACGCACTTTCTTTAGCTTTGTATTTTAAAAGTAGAGGAATAATTTATAGAGACAAAGCTCGAGGGTACATCTCTCAACCTAGAAGCCTATTATCTAGGTAAATTGTGCCCGAAAGAGCAGAGACCACCCAATTTCTGTGGCTTCTTTAACACTTAGCTTTAATATCGTCCCTATCTCTTAGGAATTTTTCTTTGTAGAGTTTTTTCTGTATTCTGTTACTTATTATTTAACAAATTATTGTAAAAATGATTGAATTAATTTCAAACTGAAACTTCAGATCAAAATCGAATCTTTCCTCGCTATATAAAGTAAGCACTTTCTACACTTCAGGTTTAGATCTCGCTATCAGATTTGGCTCAGTAAGTATAAACACTTGCCAAAACTTCATCTAGGTTTTAATACACGTTCATCACTTTTTCAATGCTAAAACGCGAGACAAAGTTTCCAGTTTAACAACGGCACTTGGATAACTACTGATATGACATCCAGAAATCATTTATTGATGATTGGACTAAGGGTAGTATTCAAACATTTTGGAGCCTATAACCAAAACGTCTTCAAGCGTTGAATTGGCAATCATTTCTATAAAATTAACAAATTAATTCTATCACCAAAATCAGGTATCCTACTGAATCTTCATTGAAAGAATTTTAATTCAGAGACTGGTGTATGAAAATGCATCTCATAACTGCCAAAACATTTCAAAGTGATAGTGATGACTCCTGTATCTTCCCTGGAACTGCTTCCTCTCTAAGACCCAACCACCCTCGCCTTCATCTCAGAAAGGCATGTTGATTGTATCTACAAAATCAAGAATCTAAGATCAACCTGGTCAAGTAAAAGATTCACAAAACCATGCTGCTTAATTCAGGGTGCTCAAAAGAAAATCGGTGAAAACTCAGCGAGAGATCGTGAAGAAAGATCCCGTAGGATAGGGATTACAACACGACAACAGCATCGACAGGTCTCTTCCAACAGCGACATAGATGAAATTAGTTTTGTACCAAACGTTTCCAGTTTTGTGCAGTCTCGTGTTTTAAATTCAAAGCATAATTTGAGAAGACATTGGGATGAAGGATGAGTTGCTCTAAAATCGTTCTTAGCGTTGGTATATCCATATTTCTTTTCCTATCAGTTGGCTGTAAGCATACCGTGCAAAAAAGGGCTTTGGAGTTACCGGAGGAGGAGGATGTTCAGGAAAGCGACACAGTAGTGGCAGCAGAGTCAAGACATCTGTCAACAAGATCCTTAACTCCAAAGCACACGTCGGAAGCATCCAATGCCAAATCTTCAGGAAAAAACACTGGAAACACCAAGGCGAAACACGTTATTACGAAAGTCAACAAATTGCACTCGAAAACGAAATTTGCGTCAGCGGGGAAAAGATCAGGAAGTAAAATACCTCACATAAAAAAAGAGGATGCGAAGGAGTCAAAATTGAAAAAAAAGCACTCAACCAAGAGTGGGAAGGGCAAAGTATCAGCAAGACGATCATCCAAAAAGTATCTTATACCTTTGCCTCTTATATCATGGAAGCAAGCTCAGGGCTCGTTTGCCACTAATCCGGCTGCAGCTTATGCTACTACAGGGAAAACACGATCGGCAGCATACAACCAAGCTTATTTTAAATACATACAAAGTAGAAACCAGGCAATCCGAAATGCTGCTTTAATAAGAGCTTGGCAAAGTCGCCGAACAGTATTGGCAAACAATGCGAGAGCTGCAGCACAAGGGACACAAAACTCCGCATACGCAAATAATCCTCGTGTTCCCAACGGCCAAAAGCTGCAGCAAGCAAATGCCTTCTCATCAACGTCTAGGGGTAATCAGGGTGCTAAATTAGCAAATGCTCCCGCAGCTGGGGCAGGAAATCCAAAGGCAAACGCTCTCAATTACGCTCAGAAAACACCTGCAGGTCATTTGCCTCTCTCCCCAATAAATAGTCCTAACAACAAAAACTTAAAACCAGGTCAAGGAAACCGATTTCCTCCCGCAGGTCAAGGGCGATTCCCTCAACCTTCACAGAAATTTAACAAAGGGTACAACATAAAAGGAAGCCGCCTCGTTCACAGCCTTGCTACATCGCCTTCCACAGGAACTAATGCAAAATTTACTAACAAGGCTTCAAGAAAACCAAATGCCAAATTCACCAAGTCTAACGAAACTGATGATGACGATAGCGATGAAGAGGGTTCAGCCGATGAAGATCCTTCAGTGGATGTGCGCAGGAAACTGCGGAGAAGTAAACATAGAAATGCAAAAGCATCTCAGAGAAATAAAATCGATGATGCTGTTGATGATGATGAAGGTGAAGATGATGACGAGAAAGAGGTAAGTAATGGTATTTTGGCATTAAAGTATTGTTTAGAATGGAACATGATCGATAGCATTATGTTTACAAACTTTTGTACAAGTCTGCCTCAACCTATTTTAAAAGCGACTAAGATATTTCGTGTTTGCATAAATACAGGATTTAGGGAGATAAAGATTTTCGCTAGGGATCTGGATATATATATATATATATATATATTTATAAAGGGGCGAGGCCACAATATTTTTGGAAAAAAAATTTAAGTGAAATTTCTATCTTAAGGGTTACATACTTTAACAAAAAAAATGTTTAGCGTTGACGAAAACAGCACTGATGCACTCAAAAACGCTGAGACAGGAGCTCTTGGATTTGTTAAATCAGTCAATCGTCACATTTGTAATCGTTCTTCTCCCCAACAAAAGAATGTTTTTATGTAGTTCAATTTCTTTATTTTTGTCAACTCGATGGAAATCAAATCGTTCCTTTACTCTGTTTTATTGTATACATATTTTAAATGACAATGACAACATTCCAAACAAGAATTCCTATTTGACCTTACAGCAAAATTTAGGAAACGAGTAAATCATGGATAATTTGATAAATGATGTCTATTACATAACTTCCCATGTTATGGATGCAATTTTCGTAAACCCCAGATTTTAATTTTAGAACTAATTTGAAAAGTTTGGATCAATCAACACAACATGAAAATAGATCGTATAATCAAATATGACATATGTCTCAAAATATTTTTGAATTGATTTTGATGCCTCAAAACCTGCTGCATTGAGATGATCTTAAAATGATACATCACGTTTTTGAATAAAAAGGAAGAAAGTATTAGTAAAAGCGTTCTGAAGTTTGTAAATCCTCTGTGCTTAAATGACAGAGATTCCTTTGACATGAAAGGCGATGAGTATTCTCTTGTCAATACCAAACTAAAGCACTACCTCTATTAGCTATGATAATACTAGAACTAGAGAACAACTTCATATCTCAACTCATTTTTGCTAACAAAATTTCTGTTAAGGGGAAAACGGCATTTATGTAAGGGATACTGTTATAATGATTCTATCAAAAGCTGCAAGTAATAAGTCTTTTATATTACCAAAACGTCTTTCCTTCCCTTCCTTCCCTTTCCTTCCCTTTCCTTTCCTTGCTGTTACTTGCTTTGCCCTCCATGATTTACCTCCTTACCTCACCTTCTCTAGCAGTGCCTTCTCTCACCTTGCACGCTCTTGTTTTGTCTTTTTACAATATACATTGTTCTTTCCTTGCCTTTTTAACTTTTATCACGTTTCCTGTAGCCCTTTATTAATTTGATTCTATTACCTCAACCCCAAAGAACCTTTTAGCAATCCTGGTTGAGATCCTAAAGACCAATTAATGTAAAATTCAACAAGAAATACAAATCTTTAGCTCATGGCTTTCATGACCCCAAATAAAAACTCGGAATTTTTAACAATATCTGCACAAGTTGATAACTATAAATTTCTGATAATTGTAGCCAGAATTTCACTTGTCAAGCGTCGCCATTTGTTCATGACCTATAAAACAGGTCTTTAGGGTTTGATCAAAATGAAGAGGTCAACAACTAAAATTTTGTAGGTTTGGAACTTCTACAGAATACAAATGAAGAATTATGTATCTATCCAATATGATGCTATACTTCCTCTCTTCATGATATCAGTATCGTAACACACAATTTTTCTCAATGTCTCCTCTCACAAGACCATTATAACAGTTCTTCAAATTAAGTTGCCAAAATGAGATAATCAATAACCTGAATGAAGACACGTAGCAAGAAAGTGGAATGCCCTAAAGAGTACAATTTCTCAATCCGTGGTATTTATAGGCCGAAGTGATGATAACTAGATTCTATGGCCTATACCTCATGGCATTAATAAGTTCCTTCAAATGATAAAAAGTGTAAACGTCCAGATTGTTTTTCGATGACTCTACCTCTGTGAAGTAAAAGAGCATGAGATATTATCATAGTGTATAAAATAGCTTTCGTGACTCAACAAGAGCCGTATCAGATCATTCATCATCAGATATATTTGATCTTGCAGAGAAAAACAAATATTATATAAATAAACTTAGTGCCGATTATGTAACTTTTTATGCGCCAAAATATATTTATTTTGGAGCGTCTGGTGACAAAGGACAAGATTAAAACTATGCATTTGCTTCGCTTCAGTGCATTGCTTCACTTTACAAATCAACATTATCCATAATTGCATTTTTACTTAGTTTAACTGTTGTTAGCAAACATTGTCACCCCAAACCCATCTTAAGCTAAAACTGCGGTGTGAACTTCGCTAAAAGGCCAACTGCAGCATGCTTTTCCTGTGCAGGGCTGTCAATGTGGAATTACGGGTGTTGCAAATTTGATTTTGTAAATTTAATACAAAAAAATGCAAATTTTATTTGAAGAATTTTACACTGCCATCTTGCAATCGTGCACGCTGCTATCTCATAGATGGCGCTATTTGCAGTTTTTTTTTTTTCTTTGTTTTTCGTTTCACTGGTAAAAAAAGAAAAATTAAAAACTGGCTTTTCTTTTTGGAGGGGGTGAGATCTGAAATATTAGCAAAATTTACAATTTTAAAACATGGTCCCAATTGTAACTTAGCAAAAACCAAAACCTTGTGATTTAGTTGATCTTTAAACAAGTAATTGATGAACTTGTGAAAAAGTTCTGTAGCCTACCTAGTTACGACGTGAACAATTTCGTGCAACAAGTATAACCTTGCAAAAATTGGGGTAGCATAGTAGCAATGCTACTTGGCAGTTTTCTAATTTTGTTGGCAAATTTCGTCTGA
>JAAAKL020012581.1:0-12950 GCA_010016065.2 Carybdea cf. marsupialis auct. non (Linnaeus, 1758)
TAGTTCTCTTCGTGAGAGGTTAAGAGTACGTTGGCAACTTCCGTTCAACAAGCGTAACTCAACCATCTCACAAAAAGAAGAATATCTATTCAGCCCATCTTTACAAGCTTTTACTAAAAAAGAAGTAAAACCCTTCCTAGTCAACCAACAAGTTCTTGTCTGCCAATTCAAATGTCTCCAGGCTCCTCTTCCAAATGATAGAAGGACACTGTTGCAATCCTCGTGGACCTCCTGACAGATCCAAAAAGGCTTGACACATATCCAACATGATTACAACAGAGAACTTCCAAGTACTGAATAAAAGCCAAGAGAAAATTGAATACCTCATTGACGACATGCTATTAATAAAGAAGATAAGGTACTCAAATCAATTCCTTTACAGAATAGTCTTGAAACTTGATTTCTTTAAAAACATTTCTTATTCCAATAATGTCTAAATATGCACCAAAACTTTCTGTAGATCAAGTTCTACTTTTACAGTAACATAGGAACAATGGAAAAGGGTCATACTGTCACTAAGCTCATCAGTGCAATGTCAATGAAATACATAATGTTTCTCAGTTCATCTTAAAGATGTTAGAGAAGACCCAATCATTTCTTCAATTCAAATGGAATACTAGTCCAATTCAGGGGGAAGCCCCTACTAGGCCACAAAATGTAGGGGGATCCCTTTTCCACTACCATCTATATCAATGAGTTGAGTTAAGACAAAGCACATTAGGGATTTTCACAACATATGAGCTCAAGTTGACTAACCATCATCATGAAAATTGAGCTTTTGCAAAGTGGTCCAGATAATGAAACATGTGTTTGACATTTGCGTCTTTCAGCTGAGATTTATCACAAGTAACAAAAACAAGCTTCAAAAGTATTGAAAATGTTTTATATTCATGGTTTGTGTAGCAAAGAAGTCATTAGTTTACGATTGAGAAATTATAACAGAGGAGGAATCTTACATACTCTATGTTGTAAATTCTACTTCACAGCAAACTTGAACAAAGCAAGTTAGTGGAGCTCTTAAAAATTTAGATAAACCTCAGTGAATGCACTTACCCTCTGCTCAAAATTGTATTTAAAGTTGATTCTACACTTTCTTTTGCCATAATAGCCAACATACAAATACTTTTCACAAGAAAACTCAAGTAGTTTGGTATGTTTGCTAGTTGACATGATGATCAGGAAAGTTCAGTAGTCTACTAACAGATGATTATGAACAAGTTGAGAAAGTTAGAGCATATGCATAATCACTAGGCCCAGTCATTCTTTCCTAATCTCATCATTGTCTACTGGCTGTGAAAACTCCATATTTTGTAATTGATGTACAACGGTACAAGAACTTATCGCACGAAACCATAAATAAATTTGTGGGAAAGAAATTATCATTGTCTAATAAAGATCCTCTGTTATTACCAATTATTAGTTACCTCCTTGGTTCATGACGAAGCAATTTAAGACATGTTACTTACAAATATATATAAAAGAGTCACAACTTGGCATATATACTACTTAAATACGGCTAGCAAAAACTGATGCTTAATAATTGCTCTGTTTTGTTCCATTTTTGCCCAAGATTGTACTAAAGTGCTAACAGTGCAAATCGTTTTCCATGATTGGACATAACTAGACAGTGTACGTACTTGGTCTCTGCATTAGATAATGGCCTAGGAGGTGCTGTTGGAATGCTTTCTATTGAACTTTGACCATGGCTTACACTTGCAGCTTTCCCCTGCAAAAAATAGGGTTGATTATGAAAGGTTAAGTTGCCTCAAAATTATTGGATCACAAAAATTTCAGTGCATCCAAAATTTTGCAACATAACAATTTTGCAACTTTGCAGCCTATTATCTGCAATGATTGTTAGCAAAACCTCTTCTTAAAATTGTTCCTTTGCTGGACAACAATATTTCTTTGTGTGTTTTTAAACCAACTTACTGAAGCAGGAACTTTCAATCTGGCCATTTTCTTCATGGATGATGTCTTGGAACTCAAGATTTACATACAAAATCATCTGCATGATCAGTTTTTACACAATTAATGAAGTTAAGAACTAGGCAGATTTCAAGGTATTTAAACGTAATTCCTAAGAAAAAGAATGTTCTGTGGTTACATAATAAGACAGCTGATAAAATCAGGCATGACCATAAATACAGCTGGAACCAGGTACCTCTACCTGAATGTTTTGTGGAAAAGTTGGATTCAGAAACACAAAAAAGTAATAAACATCCCTTCATGTACAGATACTCTGCACTCTTCCTTTCAAGACAGATTCTAACTTCAGCCTGCTAAACAAGGATGCAATCCTATCACAGTATACACATAGTTGTAACACAGATATAAATACAGTGTGAATACCTCATTGTTTGAACTTTCCAACTCGTCAAGTATTTTATGCCTCATAAGATCATTGACAACATTTGTCATGGATGCTGCCACTTTCTTTGGCTTTTTTGCTGGTGGGAAAAACAATATTTAGCAATGTATACAGCTATAGTTGTAGTACAATTTCAATGCATTCTGCAGTGAGAATTGTTTGAATTGCTAATGTCAGCTACAGTGGCTTGATCATGCTAGTCCTCTGTCTCCATTTATCTGCAATAAAAAATCCCTTAAATCTAGATGTTCCACATTTTATCCAGATCTGAAAAAAACAATCCATCGATTTATCGTCATTGCTTTATCTATGACTGAAATCAACATAAAATACATTGAATACCGTATGACATCCAATGATAACTGCTCTAAAAACAACATGTGCATGATAGCTGGGCAAATGATCTATGAATCTTAGAAATATGGAAATATGGAAGTGTATATTACAACACTCATCTGACCTATTTTAATACATTGGTATTCAGCATGGATGCTAAATGCAGCAGACAAACATGGTATAAAAGTGGTAGAAATCTGCATTTTGTGAATCATGGTAAGCCACTAATACGGGGAACAAATTTCAAGTGATGAGGAGGTATGTTGATTAAACACATGGAGCTGATATTGAATCAGCTCACAACCCAGCCCACAGCTCCTCCACTGCAGCTTCATAATCCTTTCTTTGACTTCTTCTGATGTTGAATAAATTGGAAGTAATATAAAAATACACAGGGAAGAATTTGAACATACAGTAAATAAGCAATTATGCAATTATTATGTGACAACCAGCATCACTGTAGCATCAACTTACCACTATTCAGATTTCTTCGTGGTGTCACAGTATTTGGGCGCATCTCGTCCTCTTCTTCATAACTAAATGCTTTCATTTCTGGTTTTACCAACCTAAATTAAATGCAAATATTAAGAACCTGACATGAAGTTCAGTCAACTTTTCCATTTGAATGGACATGAAAAGGAAGGACTTGCACTGCCAGATAGGTGTTGTCTTCACAATTATGTATTACAGAACTGAGTAAATTACTAAAAAGGCCCTGGAAATTTATTCCTTCATTCAAAATTCTGCTTCATTGTTTCAAAAACACAGCTAAGTATAAATTTCATTCCTACTTTTTGTGTTTGATTTAGACAATTTTTGGTACTCTGAGGAGTAAAAGACTTTCTCAGCTTGGCTTATTAGGAACACTTCACTGATGCATTAAATATGGTAGTGATCTTCTAAAACTGTTCCTTTCCATACACCCGTCAGCTTGTTTTATAGTCTCTGCCTTCTCTAAATTTCCTCAAGATAAATATTGTTATTACCTATTATGAAAATCAAACCTTCCCAAAGCAGAATACCCATAAGGTTCCATCACAATATGATTTTTTACAATTTTGGTAAATAACTCAGTGCAATTTTGTTATGAAATAAATGTGATAAGAGGCTAACAAAATGTCATTGTATGCCCTAGCAATGTCTTTCTTGTGATTGTTGACTGTACCAAACTTCTCTTAAGTAATAAGTAGTTTGCAATTTCCATAAATAAGGTCATCACCTAATTTATTACCATTTAAAGGCTAACAATGTAGAAAATCCAAAAGGTTCAAATTGTACTAGTAGTTTTACTCAAGACTCCCTTTTGTCCTTCAAAAGCACCCCTGCCCCCAAGGCAAAACATCTCTCCATGACCAACTGATATCTCTGAATGCCCCTAAGGAGAGAATATGCATCCATATCAGGGGTGGGATAAGGTATTTAAAGAAGATTGGGGGACCAAGTAGGCTTTGGTTCAAATTTACTTTTTCACGTTCCACTACGGTATCTTTGATCATTATGTGGAAAGAGGTGTTTCATGAGGTGTAACAATTGAACAATTTTAGCAAATAAAACAATTCTGTGATTACATTATCCATTGACATGACACTTGGAAAAATTCTCTTAAATGGAAAGTGCCCAATAATGCCTTTCTTGTTTCCTTGTACTTGACAAAATTCATTAGCAACGTCTACCAAGTTTATATTGTCTACCTCAAACTTATGAACAGCCAGTAGCATGCAATGATGGAGGCGATCTTGTTTTGAGGTAGTGCGCAAGTATGTACACAGTTGTCTCACTGCTGAAGCCGATTTTTCACTTGTAGCATTTGTTACTGGCGCCAAGAGCCATAACCCAATCACAGTTTTCACTTCACTCGTGAGCACTCGTGGAGGTTTGGATAGGCTGCGAAAAGTGTCAACAACTTGTTTCACGGAAACAAGGTCCTCCTGGCCTCATTGGAAAACATGGTTGCTAGCAGTTGTTGACACTTCTGTACATAATTTACAGATGCCCTCTCCCAGGACAGTAGTTCTTTTTCTTTTTTACATCTAAAAAACAACGCTAGTAAAAACCAAAAATATAAATCAGATAGGCTTGCTGGACTAGTGCTGGGCTAGGCTACAAACCTGCTCACGTTCTCGTTTACATGTTCCTGTAGTGTGCTTTCTTGCGAAAGGTCAGAGATTGCGGGTGAAAAAGTGACAGATCCCTGGACTTCAGCAGCCTTTCTTTTCATGTTCGGTCTACGGGCACAAGTAGTCTTCAGTTTGAGGGGACCATTTCTTTCGATTTGTAAGTACAACAAGGCAATTCTAACAGGAACATTACTGGCCATATCCGACCGTGCTGCAACTGCATTTTCATCGCTTTTACAGTTATCCCCTTCATCGTCAGTTGCTTCCACCTCCCACATTTTTGAAGATAAAACAACTTGAACCGCGCTTTAATTTAAAACATCGTAAGCACTGTATGAAGAATCGCTAGGACCACCTCATCACACCGATAGCGAAGTCAAGTACATGAAAAATCCGGCACGGCGATGAAGTTAATCCTCGATTCTAAAGCAAGAAACGGAAATCTCCCTGAAAAATGAATTGGTGGTTGTGACTATTATTTCAACTCTACATCGAGCTGTCAAGGTGAACCAGCTCGTTTCTGAAAATCACAAGAAAACGAGTGATACACATCAGTTTGTCCGCCGATATGCAATATAAATTTTAGTGACCATTATCCAAATTGTTGAATAACTTCATGTAAGACACACGAATCGCGCACCCCTACGCAACACAACATCCAGTGACCAAGATCTTCAAAAGCATACTAAGCACCTCAGATACTGTTAAAAACATTGCGAAGCATTTTAATGCTAAATTTCCGCTAAGAAGTCAGAAATATAATAACAACAGCAGCAATAGACTCGATTGCAACAGAACAACACGCATTAACACTGGTCTCTGCAAGCAGCCTTACTTCTCACGCTCCATAAAATGCTATCTATCAAAAACGACTTCCTAACTTGTGCCTTCAAGGCAAAAATGACGTGTTGCAAACGATACGCTAAAGATTTACGCTATGATGGCCCGAAGATGTTTTAATCGAAAATGTTTGCCGTCTGTGAAAGAAAAAGGCTCATTGTTTGTAACTAACTGAAGCATTTGGTTGCAACATACAGTGCACCTCGACGTTCGTCAATGTTCTCTGCGTTCGTCGATTTTCTCTGCGTTCGTCAATAACTGATTTTTTACAATTTTCACGTGCTGTGCCTTCTTTACATTAAATGCGTTCTCTACATTTGATGCAATTTGTGCAGTCTTGGACTGTGGCGTACAGCAGAAGTACTTCAACTTTTAGTATGTGCTGGGTTTTGACGCATGGTCAATCTTTTTTTGTAAATTTATTACAGCTTCCTTCAACAAAAAAGAATTTTACCAATAGCACCAGAATCACTACAATATCATGTTGTTACTATAATGTTAAAACTGAATGGAAGTTGGGCTTTTGAGGGGTGATCAGCTATGCTACTGGCTGATGTTACATAACAGGAAGTTGGTCTATGAATACTATTCTTGGTTACGGTGCGGGAAGTTCTACGTTCATATCTCGGACTGGCGTTCTTTGAGTAGGACGTATTTTAATTTGTACCAGGTTCGTTGCTAGGCATCTCAGTTTAGGAGGGATTTCTTATTCTAGGGGAGGGGGCAAACAATATGAACGACAAAGTATGTAGTGTATTACTGAGCTTGAAAGGAGTAATAATTTTCATCAAGTAATTGAGGTGTGGAAAAATCAAAGACCTGAGAGGGGAAGAAAGCATTCACAATACAAAGAGAGGAGTTCTCTAATAACTATAATACGTAAAATCAGTAGATTTTATGTGGAGTAGAAGACACGATAAGAACATACATGCAGTTGAAAGGTGCATTCGGATAACAAGAAGATATCATGGAAAAACAATTTTATCACAACAAGCACTCCATGATACAAGGCTCATATGCTGACCCAGAATTCACATGATTTCCCAAAGTGGATTCAACAATAGCTTCTACTGCTATGGGGAAAGTTATTTAGTTCACGTTACGCTGAGGTCATTTGACTATTAAGATAGAGAAACCTACGTCAGGATGTATAGCCTAAATCTAAACCCAATCCTAACACAAACCTCATGCTACAGAGAATGCAAGTTTCTGAGAAATAAAAAAGGTTCCAAAGATATCACGGTGATGTTGAGTTATTGAAACCTGATGCTCCTTTAGATACTGGGCGTCGGTATCTGCACAATAGGTTTTATCAAATTAAGCAGTCAAAATATAGCAAACAATCAACTGGCTTGGCATTGTATCGCCTTTCGATATCTTCATTTGGGAAGCGCCACTTCCAGGGTGCGCGTTAAATAGGAGAAACTGAAAAGCTGCAGTTATGTACATTGATGGCTGTTTCAATGCGGATCATGTGGACAAAGTATGCCTTCATTGCAGTAACTGTATGTTTTTGTCATATCATGAGGCAGTGAAAAAGATGGAAAGATTTCATGAATGAATGAAGAAGGGGGGAGGGGTTAAAAAGTGCATTGTTCTTAGTCACTCACTTTTATATGGTTCCCTTAATATCAACTGATACTACCACGAGGGTTCTTGTATTTAGACTAACAATTTTTCTAAAATAACTGAAATCGACAGCTCCTCTTGAACGACTATATTGAAGAAGTTTATATTTATATTTGCTGCACACTTATACAAATGCAAGAATCAGGAAATTATACTTTTGTTGGTGAGTCATTGACATCCTAAATGGACTTAAAATTCGCTTCAGAGTAGAAAATGATGCTTCGCTACTTCTAAAGGTAGTTGCAGGAGACACCTATGAATAGAGAGAAGAGAAGGCGGACGTGAATGCATACAGCAGGCTACAAATATCTCCTATTCACTTGTGCGCTGCTTTCTCGCACTTTTTCCAAGGTTCAGCTAGTTAAAGTGGAACTAATCAAGGCCAGTTGGTCTAGAGGTATGATTCTCGCTTCGGGTGCGAGAGGTCCCGGGTTCGATTCCCGGACTGGCCCCTTTTGACACCCAAAATACCAGGACCCAACAGTCAAGTACTTTGCTGCCATAGGAATCTAGTGGCACGTTATCCCCTTGAATGCTTGAGGTAATTTTGTCGATGAAAGCAGTATTCAAGTAAGAACCAATCTGATCGCCTCCCGCCGTAAACATGGTAACGGGAGCCAGTTAGACGTGTGCAGCGCATTCGGCGCACACAGAACTATTCCAACGCCAAATGCTTTATGATTTAAGGACTGACTGTTTGCTATGCTTTGCTCCGAGAAAACATTTCGTTAGATCCTAACCACATTCTTCAAGGCTCTCATCACCATTTCTGCCTTTGATAACATCGATCAATAGGAGAACTTGATTGATACATGGAGATGCGTTCAAGTTTTCTTCGCTCGTATCTTCCATCTATGCATTGTTTTGTAACAAATGGAGGTGTTAGATACAAATGTCAGCTTGTTTCTCTAATGCTAAGAGCGTCAAATCAGTCTCGACTTGATGCATACAATATATTTGCAAAAGAACGATGCTCAGCTTCTGAACGAGAAAAACAGAGACGTCTACAGGCTTTTCTAGATTCAAAACGGATCTCTGAGTCTTCATCTTCTGCAGGGTAAATACACATACATTTTAAAGCTTCGTAAGTTATCAGCAGATTACTTTCAATCCTTATGGGACCGTTGAGAAATGTTGATTTGAGACTCTGATTTTGGACTGTGGCTTTTAGCATTCTGTTGCATAATTTTTCATTTTCTAATGCATCCTAAGTAGAAAACGATCAGCGTTCCTTGGAAATAATAGGATCCTATCATTGTAATTTTCAGTCTTCTCTTTTACATGTAATTTTATTCTGGTTATAATTCTGTGGCTCAAAGGTTAAAATGCGAAGAATGTTGATGGTAGATATTTGTCACGTCTTGAATCGTAGACTTTTTCGAAGCTACGTTTCGAGATATGCTTTTCCCATCTTCAAGCTCAATGTTGAACCGTGTTTTATGAAATCAGTAAGAGGTTAGAGCTGCATTCCAGTATATGTGTCGTTTATCTTGTATTTTGTCAAACCATACCTTATTCAAACATTTTCTTAAAACACACATGTTGGACGTGCCTCTGGCTCCTTAACATTGACAGGTAAAGGGTTATCTACATGTTGTGATGCCTACTTTTTGCCATACTCTTACTTTCGCATCACCATCTATTGGGCAAGAGCGATGTTGAAAATTGTCCATAAGAAAAGAAATTGCGGCCAGTTGGTCTAGGGGTATGATTCTCGCTTAGGGTGCGAGAGGTCCCGGGTTCAACTCCCGGACTGGCCCTTTTACAAGGGGTTCTGTTTTACTTTACATATGTCATATATATTGTGCTAAACGATTTATCGATGAATTATAGACAATTCTTTCATTCCGTTGCTCAACTACAGTGCCCAAGCAACGCCATTTCCTTATATTGATAGATTCTTCCTTGTATCTAGGTTACCTGTATTACCTCTAAGTTGAAGTTAAAAGCATTTTGAGCAGGTGATTTATTTCACAAAGCGTCTTAGTATTGTATATGGAATGGAGATGAATATCGAATTATTAGCATTTGGTTTACAAACTCTTCAATTCATAACAACAATGGCTGAACTACTCATTTATTGCCTAAAATTAGCAGTGAATGAATAAAAATCGAAGCTTAAAAGATTTTCAATTTAGAAAAAGCGATTTCTCTTAACACATTGAATGTTTTAAATTTTCCTTTGGTCGTTTATATAAAATAATATGATGAATATTGGAGAGCTCAATCAAGCAGAGACCTGAATTGCATTTAAATGGTAGCTAGTGATGCTTCTTCCCTCGCTTTCAAACTACTGTTTTTATGTTGTACAATTATTTTACTCGTAACTAGTTTACGTTTACTTAAGGAATCCAATAATGGTGAGGATTTCTGCACTATTTGACTTAAGCATAAAACATTTCTGTGACACAGAACAACTTACCCAAAGGCTGTAATTGTGTTAGAAGCACGAAAACAGAATTTCGACGAATCACGACGGTGACGCTTTTCATAGCTCCACATTTGAATCGCTTTCCTAGAACATCTTATTTAAAGTTTATCATTGGAGATCCTCTCTGCTCACTTTCATAGTTGCTTCGAGATACAAATGATGTCTTGCTTTTAAGATAAAATGTTTTCAACGTAATTCAAGTATTGTTGATAAGGAATTCGAGTTGGGTCGTTATCGTGATTACCAAAAAGATCTTGTAAATATAATCTTGTCCTGTGTATCCTTGTGAAACATTTGAAACAATCTACATTGATAATTGATACAAATTGGTAAAGAGCATCCCTATGTAGTTGCATAGAGGAGCTTGACATAAAATCAATGTTTGTATTTGCAAATTCTGTGGAGTATTGCAAAACCATATGAATAAGCCACGTGATCTTATGCTATCAACCAATGATTTCAACATCAAATATTTCTGATATTGATCGTCTTTCCATTGCTACTCTGCTCCTCTTCGCTGTTCTTTGTACAATCCTATTCCGATATTGGAGACTCTTAATGTCTTATTGGCATGACAAACACATCACGATCAGGTGAGGAAGAAGTGAGGGTCTCAACTCCAACGTAAAAGCTGTGATTGTGTGATTCACCTCTCAACTTCCCCTTCTTAAAACAGAGCTCTCACAATCCATTTATGCTGAAGCCTAATTTTAACTCTAAGAAGTCATCAGCACCAATAATTAAAACTAACAATTGTATACTGGTTCGGCTGTCTTAATTGATTATGCATAATATTCTTTGATATCTACATCCGTAGAGCTGATTTGAACACTTTCCAAAGTGCAGGACTATCCAAGTCATATTAGATGAGTATAAGATATTTGGATCCATCTAGCCAGTGATTATGAAACTCGTGAAATTACAACATTCAGAATCTCTGATCTAGCGTATAAAACACTTATGCCTTGTACACATTTGATATCCATCGAATCTTGGCTTCTGCATAGAGCAGTATCTAAAACTCTTCTTAAGTCCGTTCCTCAAGTTTTTACTTAGGTTAGTGCTTTCATGAATATTTTATACCTTGCAATTACGAAACATCACGAAAAATCTGGTTTCTATACCGTGACAGATGGAAGTTCATGGAACTAATGCATTTAAACTGTATTCCATAGAAGAAGAACAAGCATGTGCAATATTGGCTGTAATGTTTTAATGTAAAAATACTTGTTTTGACTTTGTGGCTTGTATCCATGTCAAGGCGCGGGCTAGTGGGTACTTAAATCTAAAATACTGAGAGGTTACATAAAAGTGGAGAAACAAAATTGTAAAAAGGGAGCTGTTTATTAAAATCTCTCTCCGTCCTTGTCTTTGTCTCTCTCTACATTTTCCTATTTCCTGCTTGGGTATCTACAAAATCTTTAACAGAAGTCAGATTCCTATCATTGAATCACTTCAGCAAGGCCAGTTGGTCTAGAGGCATGATTCTCGCTTCGGGTGCAAGAGGTCCCGGGTTCGATTCCCGGACTGGCCCTTTTGACGCCTACGATAAATCATGGTGGAATGGGTGCCAGCTCTTGGTATTTGACTAACAGCTCAAATCATATGTGTTACAAAGAGTTACGATCCAGAGATCCAGACACGATATATGTGATTTAGGATAATAGACAGATCTTTCTCACTTCTATATGAAGACACGAATTTACTCGTCTGTCTCCATTATGTTAGGAAAGCAACATGACATTCGGTGTCTCTTTTTGTGTATTGCAGACGGAGTTCGTTTGCAATTGTTTCGACTCTTTTAACGTTTTAGCAGCAAACAATCACACTAAGTATATTGCAAGGCTCATAAAAGTGCTAAAAATTTAGCACTAAGAAGAAGCAGCAAAGATTCTATTGACATAAACACAAGTACATAACTACTTACCTAACCACCAACAAATGGACTTCAAAAAGGGTCAGTTTGAGATTTGAGCCCAGGAACGATCATACTCTTAGACCAAGTGGTTGTTGTATAAGCGAAGGAGGCAGTATGAAACTTCGATATAGCTTGTACGAGACGAGTGTTCAAGGTTGAGCGAAAACATGAAAGAATTGGCATCAAGAAAGGTACCTTAGATGCAGTGATTGTTTGTAGAAAAAGAGTTGGAGATACGGTAAAGATGTGCTTCGTAACTAATAATTTGAAAATGACCACCTAAATAACAAGACGGATGATGTCTTCCTTTATTTAAGACGGTGAGGATCTTCTTCGTATCCCCTTGATTGAATCTCGTGATAGAATTCAGGTTGTTACTTGCTTTAGTAGTTCTAGCATTCTTAATACTCATCACTTGAAATTTTCTCCTCTCCTAGGCATCGTAAATAATTGTTTGAAAGCAACTACTCTAAAGATGAGACTGAAACTATCACTATACATATTCTGTAATGCTGGATGAGACGAATGATATTCCCTTCCATTCAGAAAGGTGAAGATGTTGTTCATAGTTCCTGGATTGGATTTCATGACTGAATCCAGGTTGTTACTTGCCTTATTTGTTCAAGCATCCTTAACACGCATCACTTAAAACTTTCTCTTCTCTAAAATTGTAATCGAGGTAGAAATTTCTGTCAAATGTTTTACGTTTTTTAGATAAGATTACGTCTTAGATCACAATTAGATATTGATATGTATATATTTTGCTGATCATATCAACCAGACTAATGTAAGGATTGCAAATAGATACTGTATGTTGGTCTTATGCATTGTTCACTGTATTATGTAAGGAGAAAGACATAAGCTATTTTCCAATAAATTTTGTGATGCTTTGATTCCTAGCACTTTGGTTTGTTGAGCACTTTTCATGCTTTTACTCTTTCTGCATTTAGATCGGTGTGCTCATTAGGTACTTTAGATGAATTCTGTGCATGTTGCGTATTAAGCCGATGCATTGAATTTCAAAGAATGTACCAATCGTGCGCAATGCTGTACCTCTTCAACCGTCTATGCCTTCTTACCGTTCCTCTTATCCAATTCTTTGTTGTCTTCATTCTGATTCCTCTTTTGTTTCAGTTCTTTAGTTCTATTAATTTCATTCGTGTTATTCATTTTACACTTTTTCTAATTCCTATATTATAATAGTCTAGTGTACGTGTCTTTATTGGTAGCTGATTCTTTTTACATCAAAACAAAAGCCCTACCTTAAACCTTGCTAATATTTTCTACCGATCCATAACTATTGCTGAT